>JAVXUP010003706.1:0-56248 GCA_033070095.1 Escallonia herrerae | reverse complement strand
AGAGTTATAAGTAGTTCATTAACTTAGACAATAGTTCGTTAACTTAGAAATGTGTCTAATCTCTAGGTTTTAATATTGTTCGTATTAGTCGATCGTTGCTCTGGAACCCTCATTTGGGATTTTTTATGTGCTGGATTGCTTTTTAATAAGTCATATTAGTCAATTTTTAATGGCTTTTAACTAGTTAGTTAAAGAGTTAATTGAATTAATGTCCAAAGTACAATTGTTTCATCCTCCTGTGATGAGTTTATAAGGTACTATACGGTATTGCATCTCAATAATCTCCTACAAGTCACATTTCTCTACAAGTAAATTAAATACAACAAATTCAAAAATATATCACAGAAAAAATGCCCAAATTAATTAATTCATTATTTATTTACAACCAAATTAAATAAAACAAATTTAATCCAAAAAAATATCACAAATTTTCGAAGTCACCGACCTACTAAAAGCCGGATTAGTAGCCGGAGAAAGGGCCGACACCAATAGAGAAGTGGTCACCGTCGGGGTAGAGGCGCTTGGATGGCGCTGTGCCCGGGGGGGGGGGTGTGCATGGCAAGGTTGTGGTGGTCGTGTTTGATGCTGGAGGCTGTGCTGGCACAGATGGGTCTGCGACAGTAAGAGTGGAGGTAGGCGTGGAATGCGGTAGCGAGGATGGGGGACTTGGGCAGCGTGGGTGAGGGTGTGGCAGTAGCGGTGGAGGTGGGGAGCTTGGGCGACAGGGGTAGGAATGCAACTGGGGGCATGGGCATGAGGGGGGGGGGAGGATAGAGAGGGATAAGAGAAGCCGCGGGAGAAAGAGAAAGAATAACTAGGGTTTTTTTTTGTTGCATTTAATGGCCTTTAGTAACGGGTTTGGCTATCGCTAAAAGTCCGTCACTAAAGGCCATAAAAGAATTTGAAAATTTAGACTTTTATCGACGGAAGAAGTCTGTCGGTAATACTCTGTGGCTAAAGACGTTCCAATTTTTTTTTTGAAAAAAAAAAAATCAGGGAAATAAAGGAAAAAATAAAAAAAATTATATTTAGCAACGGAAAATCGGTTGGGAATTTTTCATCGGTAAAAGTCCATCGCTAAAAGTTTTTATTGCCTAAAATTTTAAATGGTAAAAACCTTTAGTGATAGACCTGAATTGACAAAAAATTCCGTCAGCAAAAATGGCTTTTAGCGACGAAATTAGGTCCATCGCTAAAAATCCATTGGACCTTTTTCTTGTAGCGGCGAAAAGGATGTTCAGAGATATAAATTCCACATAGGACAAATAATAAACGATACATCAATATAAGCCTTGTGGGCCACTCCATTCATTTTTAGTTGCTTTTTAGTCAAATGCTTGCACATGGTATCTGATATAGCTGGAAATATCCGCCCAACCAGATATCGACATGTGGCAAGGTTGACTCGGGTCAACCTTATCTTAGATTCCAAGGTTATCGTGTCGGCAGAATCCAGATTCTATAAGGATCCTAACGTAATCCCAATTAATCAGGGCTAAGGATTATCGGCATAGACATGTAAGTCAACCAGGACTCTTCAGTTGATGCCTATGTAAAGGGGACTACCCTCAGGTACGCAGACAAGTTCACACACAAGCACGCACCCAGTGCATTTTCTGCTATTCAGAGCTCTAACCTAGTAGCGACATTCTGACTTTAGCATCGGAGCATCCTCCACCGGAACATCCCCGGTGGTCACTCCGTGTTCTATTTTGTAGGTCCATTTCCTAGCCGTGGTTCCCGATCAATATTCTAGCAGGAAAATTTTGGCGCCATCCGTGGGATCGACATGGAAGATGGCGAGGAAATCATCTTCAGACACTCCTGCAGCCAGTCGCTCCGTCCAAAACCGACGAGCGCTATCCAGTGGCTCTCGCCGAGAAGGCCGACGTTTGACACCATCTTACCGATATTTCAGTAACGATAGGAATAATGTGACTTCAGTCACCCCGCAAACGAGTGATAGCTCCAAGAGAAGTTGTTCCCCAACTTCTCTTTTAAAAGGGGAGACCTACGTCACTGCCTGACCCATAAGTTATTCAACACACCAAAAGCGAATCTGACAAGGGAAATCCACGAACTTAAGGGCGTGGTGAGCACCCTACAGAAAACGCTTGAAGTGGTTGCCCCTGTGACCTCCACCAATCAGCCACACCTAGACCCGAGTGACCTTCGTCTCAGGTTGACCTCAAAGTCAAGTTATGGTTGGAGATACAGCTCGGAGGCTGATCCCAGTTATCAGCCAAGACAGGAGGTCAAAGAACATGTTACTAGAAGTGGCTCCTGCTTCCGTCGTGAGACATCAGTAGAAGACAACACGAACACGTCTCCCATTCCGAACGAAAGAGCTCGTGGCTGACACCGCGCAGACAAAAGATGATGTCCCCAAGGACGGATTCGTTGCGATACACGAGAAGTACCCTCCCAAGGGAAAACTTCTTGAAAAATCGTTTCTGAGCCCCCCTAGAAGAATTCACTCCCCCAAGGAAAGATTCCGGGTATCCCTTATCCAAGACAATTGAGAGAGCAAAACTCCCTCCGAATTTTTGGATGCCACAATGTGATTTGTATGATGGGAATGGGGACCCCGGAACGTCTACCAATTTCAGACGAACATGCTACTCCTCCAAGTCTCCGATGCTGTCATGTGCCGGGCCTTTCCAACCACCTTGAGGAAGGCTGCGCATGCGTGGTTCAAGTCCCTGCAGCCAAGGTCCATTCACTCATTTTATCAACTCTGATATTTTCCAGAAGCATTTTGTGAGTAGCCGCACTAGAAGGAAAAACTCTGCGAGCCTTCTCAACGTGGTGCAGGAAAAGAATGAATCTCTGTCACATTATTTAGGGAGGTTCAATGCAGCGACGCTAGAGATCGACAATTTGGATGAGTCGGTAAAATACACGGCCTTTCTACGCGGCCTCCGACCTACATCCAAATTTGCATTCGCGGTCAACAAAAGTCCCCCCTAGCAGCATGAGCGCACTATTAGATAAGGCCAACAAGTATATCCAAACCGAAGAATACTTGGAAATGCACAAAGGGCATCGAAACGGCAATGAGCAAGAGCAGGGGAGAGATTCCTATGAGGACAGTCTTGGAGGCATAATGAATTTCAAATGCTCAAAGCGCGACGAGCGGCGTCCCAGAGAGCCACTCGACATGAAGAACTTGACGCCTTTGAACACCCGACCATCATAGATTCTGCACGAGATAAGAGATAAGGAAATTCTAGATCGACTAGACAGAATGAGATTAGCCCCAGGCAAGAGGGACAGAAGTCTGTGGTGCCAATTCTACAACGATCATGGCCATACTACCAATAATTACGAATTGGTTAAGCGTGAAATTGAGGCCCTCATCAAGCGTGGACACTTGAAGAAGTACATCGCACGTAGAGATGATAGAAGAGAAGCGACTCCGGGTGTAGAAGGAAGAGAAGAGAGGCAAGAGAATGCGGGCACCATCAACATAATCTCTGGGGGCATTGCAGCAGGAGGTTCTTCTGGACGTGGTCGCAAGGCCTATACAAGGGAAGTATGCATCACAAGTCAGTCCCTAAGTAAGAAACATAAGACGACATTGGTGCCCATAATTTCCTTTTCAGAGGATGAGATAGGGGATATAAAAACACCCCATGATGACACGCTGGTTGTCACACTCCGAGTGGGTAATTTTGATGTCAAATGGATTTTAGTTGATAATGGGAGTTCAGCCGAGGTACTTTTTTATGAAGCCTTCCAGAAGATGAACATCCCATCTAATCGGCTGCGCAAGATGGATACACCCCTCTACGGCTTCTCAAATCACCCTGTTGCAGTTGAAGGGATCGTTGCGTTACCAGTCGCCATCGGCACCCCTCCGACTCAAGCCAAGTTGATGCTAGATTTTGTGGTTGTTTGTGTTCCTTCAGCTTACAATGCCATACTCGGGACAACAGCCTTGAACCAGTTAAAGGCAGTGGTATCCACGTATCATCTGAAGATGAAGTTCCCTACAGAACATGGAGTAGGGGAAGTCAAAGGCGACCAGATAGTGGCCCGACAATGCTACATGGCATCATGTCGAGCCATAAATAAAGAACCTTTACCATTGAGGACCTCCGAGATGGCCTAAAAGAGAACCTTTGACGCTACTATCAGTATCACCTTGCCCCAAAGAAAGATGCTCTTTTTTTAGGGCGAGAGGCTTAGACTTTTCCCATTCTGAAGTAAGTTTTAGGATTCTTTTTAGAATTCTTAGAGTAGTATTCAGGTAGTCAGTTGTGAATAACAAGGATGACATTAGTCACCATTGTACTTTTAATGTTTACCTAAGCAATGGAGTCTTTTTCTGAGCATAACTACGATGATTGCAAACTCTTGCTCAAATAGTGATCAAGTAAACCTCTTCTTATTGTTTCTAAGTTCATAAGAACTACTAAATATGGGCCAATCCGAGCAAAGCGCCCGAGTGCGTCGCGCGAATATGTCACTCCAGCAGTTTGCCCGAACAGGCTGCTCGTCTATGGCTTTTTGCAGATTAACTTGGCTCTTAAGAGCCCAAATGCCTTTCTCATACACTCTTCCCAAAGTAAAAATACAATGCAAGATGTGAAGGGCACTAGCTCATAAACGCAGTTGCATAAAACACACCCCCCCAGGGGGCAGTGAAAATATCACCCAAGGTGATAGGGTAAGACACAAGTCTCACCTAACACAGTCTAGCTCTAGTTCTAGCTCGAGAAACGGCAAAACTTAGTGGGAGTTCGTCGCCCTACCCTGTTTTGTTAATTCGAAACATGGCCGAGCATGAGTGCGAGGCTTCTTTGCCAGCCCTTAGTTGACGATAAGGGTTCGCGTCAAAGTAAAACTAGGAAGGTTGCTCAAGACAAAATATCACCCAAGGTGATAGGGTAAGACACAAGTCTCACCTAACACGGTTTAGCTTTAGTTCTAGCCCGAGAAATGGCAAAACCAAGTGGGGGATCGTCGTCTCACCCTGTTTTGTTAATTCAAAATACAGCCAAGCGTGAGTGCGAGGCTTCTTTGCCAGCCCTTAGGTGATGACAAGGGTTCGCGCTAAAGAAAAACAAAATGCAAGATGTGGACAGCACAAGCTTAAAAACACAATTGCATAAGCACCCTCCCAAGGAGAGGTGAAAAACACACAAGTCAAACCCCTCTAGGGGGCATCAAAATGCTTAGAAAAATGATGGCGATGGGATTCTATATTTTAAAATTTTCGAGAGCTTAAGTCTCTGGTGTCTGCACGAGCATGATGCCAGCTGAATATGTCACCCGATTAGATCGCCTCATTTGAATTCCCTTGTGCCCTCAAGAGCCCAAAGTTTAACATCTACCCCGGTAGGATGATGGTCGAGCTCATCACCCAAACAGCATGGCCCTGCAGAGTGTCCGAGCACGATGTCATCCGAACATAATGCTTGAGTAGATAATTTTGTAGAATTTTACATCATAAAGGTTCTCAAGAGCTTAAGTTTCTGGCACCCGTCCGAGCAGCTGATCTGAACGGGTGCTCAAGCACCTTGCTCCCAAGCTCTGTGTCCAAACAGGGTTCCTGAGCAGCTCATCTGAATAGATGCTCAAGAACCTTGCTCCCAAGCTCTGTGTCCGAGCAGGGTTCCCGAGTAGAGCGTCCGAGCAGGGTGCTTAAGCACCTTGCACCAGCACTTGGCATCCTAGTAGGATTCCTGAGCAGCTCATCCGAATAGATGCTCAAGAACCTTGCTCCCAAGCTCTGTGTTCGAGCAGAGTGCCCGAGCAGAGCATCCGAGCAGGGTGCCCGAGCAGAGCGTACGAGCAGAATGACCGAGCAGAGCGTCTGAGCAGGGTGCTTAAGCACCTTGCACTAGCATTTGGCATCCTAGAAGGATTCCCGAGCAGCTCATCCGAATAGATGCTCAAGAACCTTGCTCCCAAGCTCTGTGCTTGAGCAGAATGCCCGAGCAGAGTGTCCGAACAGGGTGCTTAAGCACCTTGCACTAGCACTTGGCATCCTAGAAGGATTCCCGAGCAGCTCATCCAAATAGATGCTCAAGAACCTTGCTCTCTAGCTCTGTGTTTGAGTAGAGTGCCCGAGCAGAGTGTCCGAGCAGAGCATCCTAGCAGGGTGCTTAAGCACCTTGCACTTGGCATCCTAGAAGGATGCCCGAGCAGGCGCGTCCATGTAGAGTTCCCGAGCAGCCTAGGTGAGTTAAGTTTCTTTTTCAAGCAAACCATACGTGTAGAGCTCCAGGGAGTTTGATTAAGGAAAGCTCTTACATGGAAGTCAAAGAAGTTTTCTTGAGTAGAGCTTGCATCTGAACTTTTTTTGAAGAAAATATGATTTTCAATGGATAGAGCTCGAGAAAGTACTTAGAATAAAAAAAAAATTCACCTCAAACGGAGGTCCAAGCAAGAAGTTGTGGTCCTTTCAAAATTTAAATTGATAGTTTAAATACGTTTTCTGCTCGGAAGTGCCAAAAGTGGTCAAGCAGCCCAATGGAAAGCCATGCCTTATGCGTGCGCGTGGTCAGGAGTTCAAGACCACCCAACAGCTTCAGAAAATTTCCATTTTTGCAAGGAAACAGGCCACAACATAACTTCAAGCCCAAGCAGAGAAATTGGGCCGTCCACGCAGCAGGTCTGCACCGCAAGCCCTTAGTCCGAGCCTGCTTCCCGAGTAGCAAGCCAATGGGCCTTCCCACCATCAGGCCGAAGCCGCACAGCATGACCGAACAGAGAAAAGAGAAGAATAAAAGGGGCTTTCCAGTCTTCAAGCCTGAACAGACTTCCCGGACAGGGGGTCCGAGCCCGTTTCCCGAGCAGGCTTCCCGGACAGCAAGTCCGAGCCCACTTCCCGAGCAGGCTTCCTGAACATAATTTATGGATTTTCCAAGTTTCCAAGTAAGTTTAAATAAATTTGGTGTTCATAATCAATTACGAGTGGCTGACCAGCCCAGTGGTAATTTATGCGCCTTACACGTTCGTGATCAAGTATTCTATTCTCCCTAGCCGCGCCTTGAAGCTCCATTCTTTTTAGGCTTTGGACTTCAACAAAGGTGGGCCTTTCATGTACAAGGCCCGCGTCTAAAGAAAGGCCGTCCGTACAGCATGCCTGCACAGGCTTCCCGAACAGTTGGTCCGAGCCCACCTCCCGAGCAGCGTATCTGAGCAGGCTTCCCAGACAGCAAGTCTGAGCCCACTATCCAAGCAGGCTTCCCGAGAAGCTAGTCCGAGCCTGCTTTCCATACAGGCCTTGGTCCAAGCAAAAAATTCAAGGAAAAATTCGAAAACATACCAGAAGAATTTCGAATAATTTCAGAATGTTATTTATGCAACAAATAGCCAATTTCAAATAATTGGTTATTTTTGGTCTTTGGGCACTTTTTGGTCAGAAAAAAAATCGGAGAAAATATCATTTATGCTTACAAGAGCGAGAAAAGGTCCGTGAAAAATTTGATGCGTGTCTCAAGACACCCGAAACACATTTTCTCTGCCAAGCATTTTGGCTAAAAAAGTGGGGGGCATTATGATATAGCTGGAAATATCCCGCCCAACCAGATATCGACACGTGGCAAGGTTGACTCGAGTCAACCTTATCTTGGATTCCAAGGTTATCGTGTCGGCAGAGTCCAGATTTTATAAGGATCCTAACGTAATCCCAATTAATCAGGGCTAAGGATTATCAGCATAGACATGTAAGTCAACCAGGACTCTTCAGTTGATGCCTATGTAAATGGGACTACCCTCAGGTACGCAGACAAGTTCACACACAAGCACCTACTGCATTTTCTGCTATTCAGAGCTCTACCCTAGTAGCGACATTCTGACTTTAGCATTGGAGCATCCTCCACCGGAACATCCCCGGTAGTTACTTCGTGTTCTATTTTACAGGTCCATTTCCCAGCTGTGGTTCTCGATCAATATTCTAGCAGCAACAGTATCAGAGCTGGTTGATCGAGATCCAGCAGACAATTTCAAAATCAATTCATCCACCGCCACCTAGTCTAACTCTCCACGTTCTAGGCCTATTCAAAAGAAGTCTGACCACACGTGAATGGATGTGTTGAGAGATATAAATACCACATTGGGCAAATAATTGATAATACTTCAATACATAAGCCTTGTGAATCTCTGTCCTTATTGTCTATTGGTTTTGAGTTGGATACTTTTATAAAAGAGAACAACCAGAACAACAATAAAGAAAAAAAGTAAGCGCGTACCACTACCAACATTTGGGCCCTAGTTAATTCAGAGTATGGTCCGATTGCTTTTGCAATTCTCTTTGCCTCCAAGAGCAATGCGTTGGGGATATGTCTAAGCCTATATATACTACCTGAAGGAAAAAACAAAACAAATAATTTTGGAGATGTTGCTTGGTGTGAGTCATTAATGTCAAAGATGTTGAATGCTAAGCTGAGTTGAGATATTTTTTGAACTGAAGTGCACTTAAAAACTTAGGGTTGGTTTGACAAAACTTTTTTTTTTGTTTTCAGTTTTTAAAGAACAGCTTAATTTTTTTTTTTATAAAAACAAGTGGGTGTTTGATAACCCTTTTTTTTTAGTTTTTTTTGGGTGTTTGGTAACCCTTTTTATTTTGACTTTTTTTTTGGGTGGTTTGAGGTGGCGGTGGTGGGATGTAGAGGTGGTCGACGGTGGTTGTGGCCGGCGGTGGCTGGTGGCTGCCGGAGGCCGGAGGTGGCTGCCGGCAGTCACCGGCGGTGGTCGCTGGTGGCCAGAGATGGCTGTCAGTGGTGGCCAGTGGCCGGCGGTGGTCGTCAGCGGCCGGAGGTGGCTGTCGGCGGCCGGCGGTGGTCGCCTAAGGTGGCTGCCAGTAGTGGGAGGGTGGCGGTGGTGGTCTCAAGAAAAAAAACTAAAAGTGAAAAAAAAAAACCAATTTTGGAGTTTTTTTTTTTTACTCTTCAGTTTAAAAACTGATTTTTTAAATTAGAGAAGGAAAAAAAATGATTACCAAATGCACTTTTAGTTTAAAAAAGTAAGCAAATTTGGTTCAGAAAAGTAAGTAAAGCAGTATCTTTAGATAGAGTTTTAGCTGAGGCCGACAAAGTTCTCTTTTCTTTTCTAGAAGGTTAAACAAGGAGACACCTACCGCCACAAAACTTGATTCGAAAGTTAAAAATCACATTGATCTGGAGTACTATAGAGTTCGTGCGGAGGCCTTGATTGCCACATGTATTGTCACGAAAAACATATTTAGCTTGTAGATTGAGCGTTACGGCGAGTAGATATATCCTCAAGCCTAAATAAATTTAACTGCGTGGCAGATTCAGAATTTGACGCGCTCTTAGTTTTCTTTAAGAGATTCGTAACCCTATCTTCCACCAGAATACTTATCTTTTTGAGGCCAAAGGACATAAAAAGATCTGTAGGGGGAGAGATGAAATAAATCCGTGATTTTATAAGCCAAAGGACACAACAAGAGAAAAATAGCTGAAATGTCAGTTACACAGTTGGATTTGATGGACTTTTGACATATGCATGTTCTTCTCCCAAACATAATCCAAAACGTGGCGAGACACTTGATGCAGTACAGCACCTCCTTTCACCTTTAGTAGTTGAGTTCTCACATGCCAAGTGTAAACTACCAAGGTGGATTGCACACCCTCTGCGCAAGTCCACTATTCATTAGGCCTTCAAACTCCATCATTACATTTCTTTAGCAGTCGAAAGGGCATCCACAATACTAATCAGTTTTGCATATGAGTGTTACAGAGTGTATCAATGTGGTTTTTGACTAATGAAAGTTAAAACCACATTGATCAGTACTACCATGAAGTTCATGAGAGGGCCGTGATTGCCACCTGATTGTCATGAAAAAAAAAAAATTTACCTCGTATATGAGTGTTACGGAGATTAGATCTATCAATCTGGCCTAGATAAAATTAACCCCGTAGAAGATTCAGAATTCTTACGTGTCCATATGTTTCTTTACGAGATTAATAGCTCTACCTTCCACGAAAATATTAATCTTCTTGACACCGAAGGACATAAAAGATCTATAGGGGGAGAAATGTAATAAATTCGTGGTTTTTACGTAGGCTAATAGACATAACAAGAAAAAGAATAGCTGAAATTTCAATTGCCAACATTAAAGTTGGGTGCTGATGGACTTTCGACATATGAGCGCATGTTCCTCCCAACATATAAATACAAAACATTGCAAGAATTTTTATGCAGTACATGACCAACCTTCATCATTAGTAGTTGAGAGTTGAGATATGCCAAGTGTAAACTAGCTAGGTGGAATGCATATAAATCCCCTACCCAAGTCCACTAAACATTATTTGGACAGAAATAGAAAGTCACCTTCAATGACAGGCCTTCAAACTCCATCATCACGTTTCCTTAACAGTCAAAGGCACATCCACAATAATTCTTCAGTTTCACAACAAGTTGATATTGGAAAATGAGTAGACAGTGCTTGTGACATTCTCGGTGCTTCGATTTCACAACAAGGAAAAAGCACCATGTGATCGGGATATAAGTACAGCATCACTGTTTTGCAATACCAGTGCCGATGCAGGCCCCCATCTGCACTTTACAGATTAACATTCTGTACCGTATCTGCCGCATCTTTCTGCGTTGTTTCAGTGTAAATCATTGTAGCTTTTCAGCCACCCCAGATCTAGGACCCTAGAGGAATTTACAGGCTGCCAACTAAAAGTTGCACTTGTATGAATGAAAAGAACGTGTGTATATGTAAGAATTATATATTCTGGGTGATCCGACACGATAGTTTGTTAAAGCTGCATAAGTTGTTCCTCGATCTAAAAAGTCATATTTATAATCTGATCTCAGGGCTAGTGATTTGACACACATGGGATAGTTGTGCAATTTAGGCCCTATTTATTTTACGAAAAATAATTCACGAAAAACGCTTTTCTGGAGTATACTTTTCGGAACATAACAGTTCTTGAAAATATTTTCATAAATTTTATTTTTCCACTATTTGGGTGTCATGCAATCACTACAAGAAAATGCGTCTTTTGCGACGGAGTTTTAGTGACGACATAGATTCCGTCGCTAAAATGAGTTTTACCAACGGAAACCTCCGTCAGTAAAACTCCGTCGTAAAATATTATTTAAGCGACGGATTTATTCCGTCGCAAAAAATTCCGTCGGTGAAAAGGCGTTTTACCGACGGAAATCTCCGTCGGTAACACTCCGCCGTGAAATATTATTTAAGCGACGGATTTATTCCATCGCAAAAAACTCCGTCGGTACAAATAGGTCTTCACCGACGGACTTTTAGCGACGGAATAAATCCGTCGCTAAAAGTCTATTAAATTCACAGATCTGCTTCTCTCTTCGAAAATCCCAAAACCCAACTTCCCTCTACCCCAGCGGCGACCTCCCTCGACATCGGCGGTGACTTCCCTCGACCCCGGCGGTGACCTCCCTCGACAACGGCGACCACCTGCAACTCCGGCGACCACGGGCCCTCACCTTCGACAGATCTGTGAAGAGGAGAGAGACTACCCCCGGCGGCGACCTCCTTCGACACCGGCGGTGACCTCCCTCGACGACGGCGACCACCTGCAACTCGGGGACCACGGGCCCTCACCTCGGACAGATTTGTGAAGAGGAGAGAGACTGAGAGATAGAGAGAGAGAGAGAGCAGCGTCGACCACCGGGACCACCGGAGATGACTGTTTCTCACCTCCGGCAGTATTTCTCGTGAGGTAAAGTTCTTGTCTTCCTCTCTATTTGCTCTACACTAAACCTTCTGTCTTCTTCTTATACATGTAAATTGCTGTGAAAAGTTAAAGATGATTTTAGATTGTTAATTGTGCATTGAGCATTGAGCATTTGAGATATTGAGATTATTGACGGAGGATGGGACCCAATTGGATTGAATGTGTGATTTTTGTTAATTTTTTATTGCATTGAGCATTTGAGAATTGAGAATTGAGATTGTTGACGGAGGATGGGACCCAATTGGATTGAGATACCTGTTAGTTAGCGCAGACACGGACACCACGTCTGATCGACGGTGTCCGACATTTAAAAAACAAATTAACGTATGCCGATGTGTCTGGAGGTGCGTGTCGGTGGGCGTCGGACACGTGTCGGTATGTGTCGGACACGTGTCCGGAGGTGTCAGACACGTATCGGACACCATATCGATAACCTATATGAGGTGTCGGAATTGAGGTTGTTGAATGTGCATTAAATTTAGGTTAGTTAGGTTAATGCGACATTTTTAGCATGCACCCCCTGGAATCTAATCGTGGCTCCAGCGCTGACTATAATTAGCCCTAATTAGTCCTGATTAACAATATTTTAGTAAATCAATTAACCCCAATTAGCTCTAACGAGCCTAATTAGTTTTAATTAACCCTAAGAACCTGATGAAATTCAAATTAGCTGTAATTACCTCAAATTAGCCCAAATGAACCCAAAACCCGCGCATATTGATTGTAGTTAGCCTAATTAGTCATAATTTGCACTAACATAACCCAATTACGCCTAATTAGCGCTAGTTAGGACTAATCAACACTACTCGACACCATCAAAACCCTAATTAGGACTAAATAACCCTAATTAGTCCTAATCAACCCTAATTAGCGATAATTATCCAAAACTAGCCCTCATTAACATTAATTAGCCCTAACATAACCCAATTAAGCCTAATTAGCCCTAATTAGGACTAATCAGCACTACTCAGCAAAATTAAACCCTAATTAGGACTACATAACTCTAATTAGTCCTAATCAATCCTAGTCAGCTATAATTATCCGAAACTATCCCTCATTAACATTAATTAGCCCTAACATAACCCAATTAAGCCCAATTAGCCCTAATTAGGACTAATCATTACTACTCGGCACAATTAAACCCTAATTAGGACTAAATAACCCTAATTAGTCCTAATCAACCCTAATTAGCTATAATTAATAATTGTAATTAACCCTAATAACCCAGTTAGCCCTAATTAGCCCTTGTACATCCCATAATTACTCCATGTTGCCCAGAGATGGTTCAATTACTCGTTGTTTACAAACCCTGCCTTCTTTATATTAATTGTTGTTTTGAGAAGTCCATTGGCAACGAGATGGTTCAACTCGTTGCCAACGAGTTCTATTTAATGTGGAATTGGTAACATATGCAACGATCATTCTGTAGTTTTGATATTTTGGAAAGATTCTTGCATATCTTATCAATTTCTGAACACATGCATGCATAGAAACCCTTAGTTCCCGTTCAAAGGTACTCATTACAAAGTAATGCCTTGTAATGAGCCTTTGGATGTCCAGTTTGGACAGTTTGGAAAAGCTAATTGTTTATAAAACAGTATTTTGACTCATGCTTTATGTTCTATGTCGTGGATATATGGTACACGTTCTCGTGTGTTTCTCCGGGTGCATACAGATCTGGTGTTCTAACATCCGTCAAACTTTCCTGAGCAAGGTTAGATGAATGTTAGAACACCTAATCGATGTGGTGTACTTGGAGAAATGCGGGGAGGTGCTGCCGAATTTTCCACAGACATCGGACTAAGCATGAATTATTCACTATTTTATAAACATGTGCTTTTCTGAATGGGATATGACCACTACCTGTTCAAGAGTGGAGGGAAAATATGTAGACATGTTGTAACGTTCATGCATTGATATTTACATCGGCAATGCCTAATCACTGGTCATTATTGAAGGTGGTATACAGTACGATAATTCAGTCGTCATGTCAGTCGATCGAAGTTGGATAAAAAGGAAGAATGCTGAAGATTTTGAGTGTCGCGTTGGTGAATTTCTCGACTTCGCTTATGCGCATCCTGCACATGTTGACCTTGATAAGATAAGGTGTTCGTGCGGTAGATGTGAGTTGTTGCACTGGAGAAAAAGAATTGAAGTAAAATGGCATCTTCGTCGGTTTGCGTAAGAATTTGAAGCTTCCGGATGGGTTTGCGTCTAACATATCTCGTTGTTGCAATGTATCGGAATGCAAGTTCCAAGGGATGAAGAGTCACGACTGCCATGTATTCATGGAGAGATTCATTCCTATTGCCTTCTGGGGACTATTGCCACGGGTTGTTTGCGAGACTTTGACTGAATTATCTCATTTTTTTCGAGATATTTGCTCTTCTACGATCCGGGTGAGTAACATGGAAGTGCTTGAGAAGAACATTGTGGTGACGATTTGCAAGCTGGAGAAAATCTTCCCACCTTCGTTCTTTGATTCAATGGAGCATCTGCCTGTTCACTTGGCATATGAAGCTAAGATGGGTGGACCTGTGCAATATCGGTGGATGTATCCCTTCGAGAGGTAATCCTTAAATTGTTACAGTTGTTCGTTTACACTTAATGCGACATCTGTTATCATTGATATTCCACCTAACTCGATTCGCTAAACTTCTAGGTTCATGTTCCATTTAAAGAAAAAAGTCCGTAATAAGGCTCGGGTTGAAGGCTCAATTGCGGAGGCTTACGTAACGGAAGAACTTGTAAACTTTTGTAGTCAATATTCCGGGCCTAATGTTGGTACGAGGTTAAATCAACTAGGCCGAAATGATCCCAGAGCAAGCACAAATTTGGAAGGGCAATTGTCAATATTCAAGTAGCCAGGGAGTCCGTTCGGCCGAACGTATACTCGATGGCTAACAGATGAAGAGTACAGTGCTGCAACAATATATGCCCTTCTAAATTGCGATGAAGTTTCGACATTCGTTGAGTAAGTTAAAGTCTTAATTCACTTACATTACTGTACATAATTGAAAGTGTGTGTTAAGCGAGTTAAATGCATATTGGTTTGCAGTGAGTTCGATGCGGAATCTTTAATCACTGATCTCGCTGGACTTGAATCTCATCGAAAATCACAATTTGTACAGTGATTCAAAATCCGTGTAAGATTATTTAACGAAATTATATTATGTGTTATATACAGTTCTGTGGCCAATTAGTATACTGATTTATCCTTAATTTTTACCGTCATCTACAATAGGTTCAGTCAATGGATAGACCAGTGGCCTCATGCTTGAAATTACTAGTCGAAGGCCCTAACAAACAAACATCCTGTTACGGAGGCTATATCATCAACGGGTTTAGATTTAACGTAAAAGATGATGACCGAACAAAACAAACCCAAAACAGTGGAGTCTTGGTCAACGGCGACTGTTATGCCGAGAATTGCATGGATTTTTACGGAGAGCTAGATGAGATTGTTGAGCTAACATATCTGGGTTCCCAAAATCGCCTGGTAATGTTCAAGTGTACGTGGTTCGATGTCACATGCAGTAGAGGAATCCATGTTAGCTCTCAAGGGATTGTAGATGTCAATGTCAAGTCAAGACTTGCATCAGACGAGCCTTTTGTGTTTGCTAGTCAAGCTGTACAAGTCTTTTACGCGGAGGACGTCGCCAATCCCAAATCTCATTGGTATACAACTATCAAGTCCAAGAAATTGCCCGTGACATATGACAGTGAGCTAGACTCCTTTCAAGCCGACCAACCACGTGTCTTGTTTCCTGTTGAGGTCAACAACGAGGAGGACGATCTTCCTCTTCCAACAACACTTCTTGTGGTAGAAGAAGTCGTAGATGATGACGCGGAAGATGTTGAAAGTGTTGGAGATGATGTGACCGAGTCTACTGATGAAGAGGATGAATTAGAAGATGAAGAGGACGACGAGTCCCACGAAGAAGAGGGCGACGAGGAAAGTGATGAAGATGATTCGCAAACTGAAAATGATTGACTTGTAATGTTGTAACATCACGGGAAAAATGTAGTAACATTTTAGAACTTGGTGTTTATTGATGTGTTTTTGCACATCCGTTCATATATATATATATATATATATAGTGCCGATGATGATTTATGCCTAAATTATTATTTTTCACGTGTTAATGTCTTTGTATATAATCTATATGAAGTCAGATATGGATAGGATACGGGCTATTCGTGGCCGGGCTGGACGCCGAGCTGCTTCCTCCCCGGTTAGTCCCACCTCGTCATTGCCTACTGATGACGAGGCACAGAGTGATCGCGGACAGCCATCGGGGGCCCAGCCCCAGCCGTCCCCGTCACCGTCACCCCAGCCCCAGCTCGAGCCGTCGCCCCAGCCTGACGCAGATTCATCCCACACGCGCGTGCATTCTTTATCTTCCGTGGGTTCTACCTCAGGTATAGTTGATAACGGTGTTTCGTACATTTTCGCTAGCCTTATATTTGAACTGTATTAATGTCTGTGTTTTGTAGGATCTCGACGAGGCCGTGGTCCGACACGCGGGGTACGCATCGACCCCCAGCGTAAACAGAGAGTTACGCTCACGCAGGAGGGCCTGTAAGTACTAAAAATATCACCTCATGCCTTATTACAAAATTTTGGGGTGTTAATTTATATTTGAACTGTATTAATTAATTTAATTACTTCTTTGGCAGGATCCTGGAGAATATGGCGAGGACGAAGATCGGCGTTCTTGTGAAGGGCCGATTCTTCGAGCCACGCCTGTACTGGAAGGACTGGGATGCCGCTGCGAGGGAGGCCCTATGGGAGGAGTGGCTGGTACGGTGAAGTATTTTTTTCAGCGTTAGTAAATGTTAAATTACAGTTTGTTTTATGTTGTTAATTTGTGTTATTGAATGCCTTACAGGAGGGGTTCACGTTTGACACGCCTCAGCAGCAGGTACTGGGGCAGCAGGCTTTCTTTGCCTACATCGGCAAGAATTACCGCCGATGGCTCCACGATGCACGGGACCGGGCGAAGAAGGCGCTGCCCGCGGGTGCCCCGATGACGGACATGGCGAGATATCCCCCACATTGGATATCTCACCGTGTATGGGGGGAGATGATAGATCGGTGGGCTGCGGATCCAGGTTGGGACGCCAAGAGTAAGAGCGGGACTGAGAACAGACAGAACAAAGATCCGACGCACACGGGGGGGTCGGTGCCACACGACATCGTCCGACACAAGAACGCGGTCGAGCACCCGGATCTGGAGGATGATGAGGTCGTAGCTCTGACGTATAATCAGACGCACGTGCGGAAGAAGGACAAGGACGAGACGCACCGGGCGGGCGACTATATTTCAGATATTGCCCGGCGGATCGATGTGAGTCAATTTATTTAAGTTAATGTTTTTTCTTTCTATCCTCAATGTCTGTTTCGTTAATTAATGCCCTAACATATCGTTAAACCACTATTTTTGCAGGCCTCGTATGAACAGCTAAGGGGGTCCGAGCAGCAGTCCGGACAGCCATCAGCGTCCACTAGTACGGCTGCGAGTACTGGGGGGTTGAAGCGATGGCTGGATACGCCGGAGGTCGTGAATCGGCCGAAAGGCCGCATACGCGGCCTGCCTAGCACGACTGCTCGTGCCGTGATAGGAGCGTCCTCACCCCCTGCTGCCCCTCCACAGACACCGGCTCCTCGGCCTCAGTTGGACGACGAGGAGATCCAGCGCATTGCTACAGTGGTGTGCCGGATGATCAGGGAGCAGGGCACTGTTGGACAGGCCGCCCCGGCCCCGGATCAGCAGGATCCAGATCCGGGACTCGGGAACCCCTGATGAGCCCCTTCCCGTGCCCGTTCCTAGCTTCCCCCCTGTGCCCGGCTTGTACTCTTCTCCCCTCTCCTAACCGGCTATATCCGGTTCCCGGCTTGTACATATATGAATTTTTTTTATTATAAATATTTTTTTATAATTGATTATATATATTTCTTTCTGTATTGATTATTGCGCGTTGTTGTTGAGATTTGAAAATTGTATTACAGGTCTGGGTAATTGAAAAATAAAAAAAAAATTCAAAAAAAAATTTGACTTTTGGCGACGGATTAATTCCGTCATTAAAGTATTCCTACAATCAGTTATTTAGCGACGGAATATTCCGTCGCTAAATAAGTTTTTTAGCGACGGAATATTCCGTCTCGAAAATATAAATCCATCGCTAAAAAATATAATTCGCGACGGAATATCCGTCGCTAATTAAAAATAAATCCGTCGATAAAAATGACATATTTAATGACGGATTTAAAAATTCCGTCGCTAAACTATTAGTGACGGGCTTTTATACGAGGGATATTTAGCGACGGTGAATCCGTCGCTAATTCTTTTAGCGACGGATTTCCCCGTCGCTAAAACCCTGTTTTCTTGTAGTGAATGATACAAATATTTATACCAAAAAAAGATCTGTTTTTTTTTTTACTATTTTCGCTATTGGGGCATCGCTGTGTGTTTGTGGGTGTGTGTGTGTAGGTAGTGGGTGGGTGCGGGTGTGGGTAGGTAGTGGGTGGGTGGGTTAGGTGTGTGGTGCGTGTTGGGGGGGTTGGGTGGGCGGGTGTGGGGGGTGGGTGTTAGGGTGTGTGTGTGGGGGGTGGGGTGTATGCATGTGTAAGGGTGTGTGTGTGTGTGTGGGCGGGCAAGCGCGTGTGTGTAGGTGTATCGGGGTGGGGGCAGGGGGCATGTGTGTGTCTGTAGGTGGGCGAGCAGGCGCACATGCGTGTTTGTGCATGCCCGGGTGGGCGTGTGTGGGCCGACTTGTGTGTGTGTGTGTATGGGCGGACGTGTGTGTCGGGGGGGAGGGGGGGTGTGTGAGAGAGTGGTCCGGAAAATGACTTACCAAGTTTTAATCGATAAGTGATTTTTCAACATTTTGTTCTTCAAAATAAGTTGATTGAAAATCATTTTCCGTTGAAAAATCTTATGCATGCACTAAACGCCGGAAAATCTTTTTCGAAAAATGATTTCCATGCACCAAACACCAAAAAATAGGGAATACCTTTTCCTTGAAACAAACAGGGCCTTAGTTACATCTTAACCATGCTGTAAGATAAGGATGGAGGAAAGTAATAAAGCCAATCTCGTGATCTGCTTGAACTCTATCACGAGTGTTATAAAAGCAGAGTTAGGTCCCTACTCTCACACGACCGGCTTTTCCATCTAATTGAGGAGAGCAGTCACAATTGTGAAGAGAGTAGAAGACCTAACACACCCTCAACATGGCTGAAGGTGGTCGTGATACAAGTCATACTTTGCAAAAAAGCAAGTAATCAGATGCAACTGTTTTCATCCGAGTGTCTCAATATCCAACTACTCTGGAAACACTTGCCACCAATTCAACAAGTGAAGTTTTTCTAACCTTTTGGTTAACCATTTGACTGTAAAGTTAAAGAGATTCGTTTGGAAACACATTTCAGTTATATCCAGAAATTAGTATGTTCCATGTGACTGTGTCTCATTCGGGCATTTTATCGAACAGTTTCTAGATAGAGTTTAAAGATCCAGGTTTGATTAGTCTAACGATGGATCTGTTGCATGCATAAACCTTGTTGCTAGTTTGTTTCGCAATAAGAGTCCAAGTTCAGTAATAGGAAGGAGGGCAGAGTACGTAGTTATGAGTTTGTACTTGGGAGTAAGAACTGTTATATGCAACCATGTCGGACATCTAATCTTCACGCACCCTCTTGCGCGGCTCCTATCACGCATGACTCTTTGTCAGGCAGGGCTTCTTCTCCGGCATGCACGCATCTCGGCTCCAGTCTGGCTTGCTCCTTCCTCCAGCTCGGCAGTCCAAATCCGATTAATCAGATTGAAAATTTTCCCTTTGATTGGTTCGATGTTATTTTGACTGGTTCCACTATATTAGTGATTGGATCCTACATTGTTTCGACGGGTTCTTTCCACATATAAGGTCATTTTGACCTTATTCCCACCTATATATTCAACCCAAGTTACATTCCAGGCCCATTCTCTAATCTTTATTTTCATCCTCATGCCATAATTCAGATCGAGACTCCTTATTCCTATCCACATTGAGACTCTTTAATTTCCTCCCTTAAAGTCATTCGAATCGGAGCTTTTCTTGTGTCCCCGGACATTGAATCTACCTTGTTTTTTTCTTGTGTGTAAAGACTTAGTCTCAAGACTCCATTCCTTGTATCTCTTGACTTCACGCCAAGACTCTTTTCTCTGGTCATTAGACCTTAACTCAGGACCTCCACAGTTTTCGAACCTTGCTCGGTAGGTTCCTCAAGTCTCTTTTAATGGTATTCAGACTTCACTGTGAGACCTATATGGTCGTCGAAACTGGACCGAGGTACCTCTTTTTGCTTTGGTAGTTAGAGTTTATTTTAGATCTTGAATCTTAGGCATCAGACCTCAGATCTACAACACCACGAGCTTAACTTAGGTCTTACCTTTTTTACAACAAAAAGCAAGACACCGCTCTAGACTTAACCTCCAATCTCAAGCTTGTTTTTTCTCTCTTACAAGAAGACACCAAGAAAAGAAAGTATGATTTTGAGTTTGAGGAGGGATATAAGATAACGTATTAATATGTCAATTTCCTATTCCTTATTATCCTTACTCGTGAAATATTCTATAACTCTCCTCATTCCTCTTTCTGTGCTTATACAGAGGCTGAATTGTACTCAGTTTTATTAAGCTTACTAGTATAATTATCTTTTCCTCTACCTTTCAATTAACTCTTAATATACTTCACTCATACTTAGAAGCGTTAACACAAAATAAACCTTTAAAAATGATATAAAGATCTTGTGCAGTGCTGCATTTGTTGCCTAAAATCTAGCGTACCACCAAAAGTAATCACATGTAGAATTTAGCAAGACAAGATTTAGCGACAATTTTTTTGAACTGTACATATTGTCACATTAGTTGATAAAAATTCTTTGCCGTACAACATCTCTGCTGTAACAGTTTCATTGCCAAAAAGTTGTCACTAAAAATAATTTATCATTTTTGCCAAAAATATACAGTAATTGATAACCTTTCTCCCTCTAAAATGCTTTCAATAACATATTTCAATTACATGAGACACCTTACAGCCCGCAGAGTATCCTACTCCAACCCTAGCTTAGGGGTTGTAATCTATCTTCGTCCACACCTGGTAAAATTTTCTGAGCAAGACTTTGGTGGTAAATTTACCAACCCTCGTTGACAATCTTCCTTACCACCATTGTTTTCTGGGTTGGCCTTGAATATTCAACATTTCAAACCTCCACCTCTAGCCATCCCCTTGCCCTCAAATATAGAGAACCCTCAAAAAACTAGACCAATAAATTGAGAAAAGTCAAAACAGATTCCCAAAACAACCGCCCCGGTCAAACATGTAAAATGGTTATCCACAGTTCCATCTTATCCATTTATTTCCGTTAAAAAAAGGGAAAAAAAAAAAACCTAAAATCACTGATTGATTCGAACTCCTCCTCTGTCTCTCGCCTTCCCCTCTCCCCTATAAATATACCTTGTTCTCTTCCTCCATTTTTCACATCCTTTCTCCGTCGGAGACTTTGTTTCGTTTATGTTTTCTCGACTGTCAAAGCCCAATGGAGTTCTTCAATAACCGGTTGCGTTGGGCTTTGCCAGTTTTTTTGGCTTCCTTGTGCTTGTTGTTACTCAATAATAATGGCGTCCAGGCCTCCCACAATGTGTATATGCATTACCAGTCTCTTTCTGCCGTGAATGTCAAGCAAATCCACCGTACCGGGTTTCACTTTCAACCCAAGAAGCATTGGATCAACGGTTTGTTTTTCCAATCTCAATCTCCCTTTCGGCTGCTTCCTCTTCCTTTCCACAGTATTTGGTTTGGTTTACGTTCCCTACGAGGAAACAAATTCTGGACAACGAGTAAACAAGTTTTGTACATCAAACATATGTCCGAGAATGGTTCTATGTTACACTTTGTGTGCATGTTTATATGATTTTTAACAGGATTTCCTCTTTTCATATATATATATATATGTGTGTGTATACCCATAAAACAAGAGAATAAATACATTTTCTGTTTTGTTTATTTCCGTGTCTCCGGTTAATTTCATCCACTTTTAAAACCCAAATGCTTTTGGAAGTGGTGGTCGGCAAAGTTGGATGCTGAATATGATGCCTTTCTGGCCTCAACGTGTGGCTGTTTTGATTATTCAACCCTGCCTTGTTGTCACGCTTTCAGCCGAGCCAAAAATAAGCGGCATTAAAGTTGCACAAATTGCCAGTAATGGAGGATTGCCAACCTTTGCACGCATGAGAATTTACGCCACAGTTCTTATCTAGTCACAGTTTTCCCATGCATTCTGCGAGTCTAATGTTGATTCACAAACCACGACAGCATTGCCATCGTAATTTGCGAATCTTTTGTAGTGATTAGTTTAGATACCTCACAAACAAGCAACTGATCAAAAATCAAGGACTAGAGGAAGAGAGAAGTGAATCGTTGAGAGATATGAACTTCATACATCAGGTATTAATACAAGTAGAAGTCTTGGAGGCCTTTTCCTCACTGTGAGTGAAATACTTTCACATGTTATCAGAGGATTTAACAGAAAATTTAAAAAATAGTTCATCAGTCATAGTAGAAGAGGGACAAGAGTTGAGAGATAAAAATCAACTGGTTCATTTTTCTGCAACAGTACAAAACAGTAGTGGCCTCCCTTAGTGGGGGATGTCGTGTATACTCTCTTCTGGCACGTTCCTGTCGTTGAATAGTCGAGTGGGTGCCTCTCATTTGTGGCGAAGCATTAAAGAATAAGTAGTGGTAACAGGTCGCTTGCTTTTTATATTACCGTGAATTGAAAGAGAGGGACATCCATGAATCATCATTATATTGGCTGAAGTGGCTAAAAGTTGTTCACTTTTCTCTCATGTTTTCTGTATTGGAATTGCCAGATTCACACAGAATATTGTGTTAGTCGTATCAGCTATGCACGAGGGACTTCAACTTCTTGGTCTTACCGGGCAGGGTACTCTGTTAAGAGAAAGTGTTACTAGAGGCTTTTAGCAATACAAATGCTCTTAAAACAGTACTGTCGATGTAATCTTTATTGCATAATAAAACAAGCGATATTATCGAAGTAATCTTACCCTTTTTTAAATGCCAGTAGATGCTCATGCTGTATCGAAGTTCTTGACGTTTTTTTTTTGTTTTTTTTCTCTATGCCTGGTGTGGGCAATGAACGAACCAAGAACAGATCCCAATGGTGAGTTTAATTCTCATATATCTGAAGTGTTCTGTTATCTATTTATGTTAAAAACCAGCTTTACTCGTTCTATATTTTTAATCTTGCAATTCTTTTCGATCTTTTTCTCCTCTTTTTATTTTAACAGGACCAATGTATTATAAAGGAGTCTATCATCTTTTCTACCAATATAACCCCAAAGGTGCTGTGTGGGGCAACATTGTGTGGGCCCATTCCGTATCGACGGACCTGATCAACTGGATTCCGTTGGAGCCAGCGATCTACCCATCCAAGCCGTTCGATCAATACGGGTGCTGGTCCGGGTCGGCCACTATCCTTCCGGGCAACAAGCCCATCATTCTCTACACTGGAATCGTTGACCCGATACCAGCCCAGACACAGGTTCAAAACTTTGCAGTACCCGCCAACTATTCTGATCCTTACCTCCGGGAATGGATCAAACCTGACAACAACCCGTTGGTTGCCGCTAACAACGGCGAGAACTCCACCGCCTTCCGTGACCCGACAACCGCCTGGTGGGTAAACGGGCATTGGAGAATTTTGGTTGGTAGCAGGAGGAAAAATAGAGGAATGGCTTACTTGTACAGGAGTAGGGACTTCATGAAGTGGACCAAGGCCAAACACCCCCTGCATTCCTCGGCCAAGACCGGAATGTGGGAGTGCCCCGACTTTTTCCCTGTGTCAAAGCAGGACGCAACCGGATTGGACACTTCAGTAGTTGGAGAAAATGTTAAGCACGTTTTGAAGGTGAGCCTTGATGTTACTAGGTTTGAGTACTACACGTTGGGCACGTACTTCCCCAAAATAGATAGGTACGTACCGGACAACACATCCGTTGATGGCTGGGCCGGGTTGAGATATGATTATGGAAACTTTTACGCGTCAAAGACGTTCTTCGATGCTGGCAAGAACCGGAGGATTTTGTGGGGTTGGGCTAACGAGTCCGATACTGCTGACGAAGATGTTAAAAAGGGATGGGCTGGTATTCAGGTAAGTTTGTTGAACAAGTTTAAATAGCTATTTTACGCTCCGCTGATGGTTAATGTGGAAATTCAGTCATGTTTGTTTCAGTTTGATTGGTTGATCAACTTATAGATTTTCTTTCGGTGTTTCTTCCTTGTAGTTAATTCCACGATCCTTGTGGCTTGATTCAAGTGGAAAGCAGTTGCTGCAATGGCCAATCGAAGAACTAGAGACTCTAAGAGGAGAAAAAGTGCAGCTGAACAAAGTGAAGCTCAACGAGGGAGACTACACTGAAGTTAAGGGCATCCCAGCTGCACAGGTTTGCCTCTCTCCTACTATATGGAAGCCTTAAGTATAATGTCCGAACACTTTCACAAACGGGAAATGTCAACAATTTTCTGTGTTGTTGTGCATGATGGTTGGACAAAATAAATCTATGTACACAAAAAGTGAATCTTGTGCGACAATTAGACTGGTGTGCTTCATCCATAAGGAGTTGTACTCTCCCGTATACATGGATGCATTCGTCGTTATAGCAATGTGCGTATAGAGGACTAATATGGTCGGGATTATTTGTCACAGGCTGATGTTGAAGTAACTTTCTCGTTCCCAAGCTTGGACAAAGCTGAGCCATTCGACCCCAGCTGGGAGAGCATTGATGCCCAAAAGCTTTGCAGCCTCAAGGGCTCAACTGTTCAAGGCGGGGTTGGACCATTCGGGCTCTTGACACTGGCTTCAGAAAAGCTAGAAGAATACACTCCTGTCTTCTTTAGGATTTTCAAGGCACAGGACAAGCATAGAGTTCTCATGTGCTCTGACGCAACAACGTATGCTTTGTCTCTTTAATGTCTCTACCCGTTTTTAAAGCTTTCTTCTAACTTGGTTTTTTGGTTTCTTTTCTTTGAACAGCTCCTCCTTAAAAGACGGATTGTATAAACCATCATATGCAGGCTACGTAGATGTAGATTTGGCCGATAAGAAGCTCTCACTCAGGAGCTTGGTAGAGATCTTAAACTCTTTCTCTCACTCTCTTCCTCCCCCACCAGACCACACACACACACACACACACATACACGCAACTGGGTTGCAGGACTTGTATATCCCGGTATGGGAAATAGTAGTGTGATCTATGGGGACATTCGGACGACATTATGAAATGCAATCAGCTCGAAACGGAGCATCGATTCTCCCTTTTTTCTACCATGTTCTTACGTATGGAAATAAATAGCCATTCTTGAAACCATGCATCCAACCAGCTTACATAAGAAAACATCCAATCATTCTCTACAAAATTTGCTCTGCATAGGCGCACATCATACACTTTTTTTTAACCATGTAACTCTTCGTATGCAGATTGATCACTCGGTTGTGGAAAGCTTTGGCGCGGGAGGAAAGACAGTTATATCATCAAGGGTTTATCCTACTCTAGCAGTTTTCGGTGATGCTCACTTGTATGCATTCAACAACGGCACCGAGACTGTTACAGTTGAGACTTTGGACGCCTGGAGCATGAAGAAGCCGCTAATGAACTAGGCTTGACGGAGAGAAAAAAACAAACCTTGTAACATTTTCTTTTTCTATTTTTCTTTTCAGGAAAATCTTGTACAGACTCTTGTGTGTACGTGATTCTCCTGGATAATTGATGCAAGGGCTTTTTTATTTCACCCAATTATTCTTCAAGTACAACAATTTATCTCTATTTATAATAGTAGATGATGAATTCTTTAGAACCTACTTTCTAGATATAGATTTTTTCTTACCACAGTCTAGAATCTAGATGGATATTTAGTTACAACATTCAGAGATTGAGATGAATATTTTATCTTTAGATTTTTCTAGATTACCCTTCTAACATCCCCCTCTTAATTTTGAAAAATAATAAACTCCAAGCTGGTCTCTAATTGCATGAACTTCTCTGTTAGAATTGGTTTGGTGAAGATGTCGACGAGTTGATCTCTGGTCTTGCAAGATTGTAGTTGGATTTTGCCTTTTTCCACAAGCTCTCGAAGGAAATGATGACGTAACTCAATGTGCTTTGTGCAGCTATGAAATACCGGATTCTTAGCCAAGGATATAGCTGACGTGTTGTCACAATATATTGTTGTAGGGAATTCTGGTCCGTGCTTTAAATCTTCTAGTATTCTCCTAAGCCATACCTCTTCACAAGTTGCAATATTGGTGGCTGATATGTTTTCGGCTTCGGCAGATGATAGTGATACTGTTTTCTGCTTTTTCGAAGACCATTTAATAACCTTAGATCCCATGCAGAAAACGTACCCACTTGTGCTCTTCCTGTCATCTAGGCTTCTTGCCCAATCATTGTCTGCGAATCCAATTAGATTGTTGTCCTTCTCTGTCTCATATAAGATGCCAAAATTCTGAGTAACTTTGATATACCTTAATATCCTTTTAGCTGCAGTAAAATGTAACTTACTTGGCTCACTCATGAATCTGGAAACGATGTCGACTGAGAGCACAATATTTGGCTTTGTGTTTGTAAGATAGATCAACGATCCAACAAGTTTTCGATAGATAGATTCATCAACTTTTTCTGTTCCATCATTCTTTGAGAGCTGATCACTCGGTGACATTGGAGTAGTTAAAGGCTTACAAGATGACATATTAAATTTCCTTAACAACTCACCGGCGTATTTTCCTTGAGAAAGAAATATTTGGCCAAAATTTTGCTTTACTTGCATGCCGAGAAACTATCGCAGAAAGCCAAGATCAGTCATTTCATTTTCTTGCATCATAATCTTCTTAAAATTCTCGATAATCTTCGAATTGGTGCCAGTAAAATATTAAGTCATCAACGTAAATGCATAAAATGTGAAAGTCATGATTACCTTGCATTTTCACATAGAGTGATGGTTCACTTGGGCTCTTGATGAATCCATATTAAAGCAAGTACTTATCAATCTTCTTGTTCCAAGCATGTGGCGCCTGCTTTAATCTATATAAGGCTTTAAGCTGATAGACCTTGTCTTCCTGTCCTTTGATGATACAACCTTGTGGTTGCTCGACATAGATCTCTTCTTCAATGCACCATTTAGAAACATCGATTTGACATCCAATTGATAAACCAACAGTTTTAGTTGAGCTGGAAGGGCAAGGACCATCCTTATTATCTCCATACGAACCACTGGCACAAAGGTTTCTTCAAAGTCTATTCCCGGCTGATGAGAGTGTCCTTTGGCCACTAAACGAGCCTTGTATTTTTGCACCGATCCATCTTCATTATGCTTTACTTTGTAGACGCATTTGAGTCCAATAGTTTCTTTATCCTTGGGCTTATCTACCAATTCTTAAGTTTGATTTTTCTCAATCATTTTTATCTCTTTTTTCATAGCCTCAATTCACACTTTCTCCTTTGCAGCTTCTTCAAATTTTTGGGGTTCACGTGCAAAGAGTGTAACATCACAGCTTTCATAGATTTCTTGCATCGACCGCATCCTTTTAGGATGAGATAAGGTTGAAGAGGGAGAAATGATGTGTTTGGGCCAGAAGTTGTTCTTGGGCTTGTTGGTGGTGGTGAGCTTGGGCACGCTTCACTTCCTGTTGACATAATTTCTTCATCCAATAGCTGTTGCCCTTGAGGCGCACTATCATTCTATTTCCAATAAAGATACATTTCTCTCCCTTTTCGTATAACCTTTCTCTATTTTCCTTTGGGATGTGGGCATAAGCAATACTCCCAGAGATTTTGAAATGCTCGACTTTTGATTCTCTTAAACCAAGCTTCATAAGGAGTATCCTGCACAGTTTTAGTGGGGGGGGGGGGATCTATTGAGGAAATAAATGGCCGTATTAATAGCCTCGTCCCAAAAACGTATCGGCAAACTTCTGCCTTGTAGCATGCTACAGGCCATTTCAACAATAGTTCTATTTTTTCTTTCAACGACACCGTTTTGTTGTGGTGTATGTCGAATAGTCAATTATTTCTTGCTCACATATTCTTCTTGCAAAACTCAAATGAACTTATGATCATTAAATTCTCCCCCCCGATCAGTTCGCAATACTTTAAGAGAATGACCACTTTGATTTTCAGCTAGGGCCTTAAAACTGTATAAAGAATGAAAATGCTTCTGATTTTTTCTCAAGAAAATATACCCACATCATCCGACTAAAATCATCAACAAATTAAATAACAGAAAAAACCTTTTTCCTGCAAGAGAAAGTGTTTTAGAAGGTCTCCAAATATCGGCGTGCACAAGTTCAAGCGGCCTTTTAGCCTTCCAAGATGTTCTAGAAAAAGGTAGCTTATGCATCTTTCCATAAATGCAGCCTTCACATATATTCTTTTCGGCATTTATATTTGGCAGCCCAAGCACCATATCCTTTTGCCTCAACAACTTAAGGCTATTATAATTTAGATGACCATACCTCAAATGCTACAATACAGACTCGTCCAAACTTTTGAATTTAAAGGCAATTCTTTCTCAAGTGGCATTAAAAGTGGAAAGACATGATTAAGGGACATCTTTACGGTCGTAATAAGCTGCCTCCTTTACTTATAATAAATAAGGCAATTATTTTCATCAAAATGAAGCTTATAACCCTTTGAGTTAATTGGCCAACACTTGATAGATTATGCGCCAAGCCCGAAATGTAAAGAACATCATGAATATACTTCGATTCACCAGTTTTGGTGAATACAACAATTACGCCTTTTCCTTTAGCTTTTTGCTTTTTACCATCACCAAGCGTAATTTCAGATTTAATATCTTCATCTAATGTGACAAAGCAACCTTTGTTGCTAGTCATGTGGTTTGAGCAACCACTATCGAGATACCATATATCATGTGATTCTTGTTGAGTGTTCAAGCAAGAGTAGAATAATTGATCACTAGAATCACATTTCTCCGAAAAATTTACTTCTTTTTGCAGGTAAAAACAGTCCTTTTCAAAATGATTAGGCCATTTGCACCTCGTGCATTTGTACCGGCAATTTTTGATGTCATGATTACCTTTCTTGTACAAATGACAATAAGAGCTATATTTAACGTTTTCTTTATTAGTCCCCTGATTTTTACATTTTCCTCTCCCCTGTCCATGATTATCAAAGGCTCCCCTTTTATGCTAAAAATTTGGCCTACGGCTTTCGTTTCTTCTCTTTTCTCCGTCCATTGTGAGTATATTTAGCTTCGATTGGAAGACTTGCTCTATAGACTGCTCAAATCTATACATCCTCTCCTCGTGAGCTTAGAGAGAGCCCATTAACTTTACTAACGTGAGTTCATTAAGATTTTTAGATTCTTCTATAGCAGCCACAACATGATCAAATTTCATCAGAAGGCTTCTTAAAATTTTCTGACTGTTTTCTTATCTTCGATTGTGTCACCATAACTTGTAATCTGATTAATTATATTAGAGAAATGAGAAAAAAAAATGCTTGAACCGATTCACCTTCCTTCATCACTAGAATATCAAAATCCTTCCATAAAGACTGAAGTTTGATAGAGGTTACCTTGTCGGAGCCCTTAAACCCATTTTGCAGGATATCCCAAGCGTCCTTTGCCACCGTCGCCGCCATGATTCTCGAATAAATGGTCTTGCTAACTCCTTGTTGAATGTAGAGCAAAGCCTTGGCGTCCTTCATCTGATTTTGATAATATTGCTTTTTCTTGTTCTCGCTTCATGTCGCAAACGCAGCGGAATCAGTGGGTTATTCGTACCCATTTTGTACGAAACTCCATAGCCTTTGTGAAATGAACAAGTCTTCATTTGAATGCTCCAAAAATCATATGACTCTCCCTCAAAGATCGGCACGCGACTTGGGTATAATTAAATTGGGTTAAATTTGATGATGATTGACAAGTGGAGGCCATGGCTATTTAATTGGTTTGAACAGTTGGTACTTGAGGAGATTTTGTTGTAAAATAGATTTTGGTTGATTTGGGGATTTCGGCAGTTTGGTTGAAGTGACTTAGACAAAGAAGATGAGGAGTTGGCAAGTGGGTTTGATTTCTGTAGAAGTGGAACAAGAAGATGAAGGGCACGTATGGCGGTAGAAGGAAAAACAAATGGGTTTGGGACTTGGGAGAAGAGGAGGAATTGCACTTATAATAAAACAGTGGGCAACTTCTTTCCTGTAGAAGGAAATGTAAGGGACTTAAATGAACAACTTGAGCTCTTGATACCACTCTTGGATAATTGATGCAAAAACTTTTTTATTTCACTAATTTATTCTTCAAGTACAACAATTCACCTTTATTTATAGTAGATGATGAATTCTCTAGAACTTATTTTGTAGATACATATTTTTTCTTACAACAATCTAGAATCTAGATATTTAAATGGATATTTACTTACAATATTCTAAAGATTGAGATAAATATTTTATCTTTAGATTTTTTTACATTACTCTTATAACAGATTCACGCTATGAGAAAAATGAAAAAGACGTGTTATCATTTCTCTGAGTGGTTCAAATTGTATCACACTGTACTCGCATGTGGTTTACATCTTTTGAAATCGCATGTGGGATTTAGATCGTTGACGGTGGAAGTCGTAATGGCTGAGGCAGTGGCGAATGGAAGGGGGTGGCATAGAGGGCACGTGCCCACCTCCACCCTTTAGCATGAACTAATTTTTGCCCACCTCCATCCTTGGCATCAAGTAATTTTTGCACTGTGAGTCCTATATTAGTGATTTTCTTACTTTGGTGCCCCACCAAAAAATTATAGAATTCAATAACTTTTTTGAAGTCATAATTCTTTTCAATATACAAAAAATTATTCCTATCACATAATAAATTACGCAATCCTAACATTTCAATTTATTTTTACTTTTATTACAATAGATCTGTAGTAATGCTTCTATGCCTTTGAGAACGCTTCATTGATTTTAATGTTCAGAGATTACAAGGACCAAAAATAGAATTTAAATTTTATTTCTCAAAATAATATTGTAAGTTTAATATTTATTAGTTTTGAACCAAACATGTTAGATACATTTAAAATCTTGATGCCCACCTTATACAAAAACTTCTGGCTCTGCCGTTGGGCTGAGGTGCCTCTTCCATCTAATTTAATAATCTGTCACATTCATGGCATATCTAACCAGCTTACAAGCTTCTATAGTCAATTTTCTCCTCACGAGTGTACAGTCACATCTATCTAAATAGCTGATCCATCTATGAGTGTCCTCTATAATGTGACCTAAACTAGAGTCTCGTTCCTTTCCATTTTTGAGAGACCTTCCGCGGCAACAGACGAGTCCCCTTCTGTCTGCACACACTCCTGGACCCACTGTAATATCATAGCTAGCGAGGCTGTCGTAACTTTTGCTTGTTTTGGATTTGTGATGCCTTGAATCTTCTTAGCCAAGCCAACAAAAAAAACATCCCTTCTCTTTGGCGGATGTAACCCTAACACTCGTAGACTCGGCAAAAGCCAAGGGGATGTTGAGAAAGCGATTATCTTTTGCCCGCTCCTTAATCCAATACTGGGAAAGTGTCTTTTTTCCCACGTATGAATTGGAAGTTACTATGATAGCATTTGTTGTTTGGTTCCATCCTCAAGGTGCATAAGAATGGTAGAACGAAACAACTCCCCCCTCCAAAGTCTTGAAACAAAACATATGTTAAGGTGACAGCTTGCCATGAAAGTAACACCTTTGCACCATGTGGATAAGCCTCCACATGAACCTGCTACAATCAACTCTCCTTGGATTCAAAAGTCAAATTCAAATGTTTAAAGATTTTATTTAAAACGTAAGAGCCTGACTCTGATGAAGGTTTAATCGTTGGAAATACTGATTCGCACTATGGCGTTAATGAACTGAGGAAGGAATACCAGGAGCTTAAAGATCAGATGGAGCGCATTCTTCAACAGTTGAAGAAACCTAATCCTGAGCAACATGGCAGTACTAACTCGCAGAGGAAGAGGCAGTGGCAAATCACATCATAACAGAGCACGTAACTCAGGGGCAACCATTACAACAAAATGGTAAAGAGCACGTGTCTGGTACAGTACCGATTAATAGAAAAAACACGTGTCTAGAAGAATTTCCATCTTTACCTGTAAAGACAATTCAATTCCCATGGAATGCCACCAAACTGGAAAATCGTATGCAGAGGTAATGGCACCAAACCAAGAGAAAAATGAAAGAATTAAATTAACATATATCCCCAAGCTCTATAAATGGAATCGAAGGTGTGGAATATTCCATGGAGATAGAGAGGCCTAGAGTTCAACAGTGGCAAAATTCAATTGTTATGTACTAGGGGCTAAACCACCTTTCTATGTTGTGAAGGGCCACCTGGAAAGAATTTGGTGAGAATTTGGAACATTTAAATTAAGCCTCTTGAAATCATGAGCATATTATATCAGATTTGAGGATCAATCAGCTCAAAATAAAATTGTCGAATTGGGGCCTTGGACCTTTGATAGCAAACCTCTCATAACAGAGCCATGGTCGCCAAATGTCTTCTTTAAAAAGGGAGGAAAAAGCTCGTGTTGGGTATACGAGTGTCCTTACCCATGAGGTGACCCATTAGAATTGAGTCTCTTTAACTGGCATGGGGAGTCACCTAGTTTGAGTGGGTAATTGCTTCTTTATTGAAGTCTTATAAAACAAATGAAACTCTATCACCTTCTCCAATTTTTCAACAGAAGAGCTAGAGAGAAAATTAAGAGAGAGCAACCATTTTAGGAGATTTTTTTTGGATTTTTCAACTCAAATAGGTAACCCTTTTGCACTCTCTATTTATTGTGATTCCTCAAAATTGGTGTGTAAATTTGAGAAGAACCATTGTATTGCAAGTTGTTGATATAGTGGATTTGGTTCAGAGTTTGGCTTGTGATTTTTCCCTTCTCGTTAGAGGGTTTCCACGTTAAATATTTGTGTCTTCTAGTTGCTTGTTGTTATTTGGGATTGCATCATATTAATATCTAGGTTTGGCTTGCTTTAAATATAATATTATTATTATTCTTGATATTGAATTCACTGTAACAGTTGAGTTGAGACAACAAACACTACAACAAAAAGCACTTTTAGCAACGGACAGTTCTGTCCCTAAAAGCCCCTTATTCGTTGCTAAATTTTTTTGGCGGCGTACAGCCCGTCGCTAAAAGTCCGCTGCCTATAACTCCGTCGTTAAAAGTTTGGCAATGAAATTTGAAAATTCGTCCCCTAAACATTGATATTTAGCGACAGGAGTGATATATTCAATTGGCAACCGAATATCCATCGCTAAATATATTTTTTGTACATTTTTTTAAAAATAATATATTACGTAAAATATTTACCGACAAAAGATTTTGCGACAGAATTTCCGTCATGTCCATCGGTAATACTTTTAGCGATGGCTTTTTTCGTCGCTAAAAGTATTATGTATATATAGTTGAAGACTTTTAGTGACGGAATAAAATCCGTTGCTAAAAGTCAAATCAATTTTTATATTTTTTTAATACCCAAACCTATAATCAAATCTCAATCCAAAATTAGGATTAAGGGGAAAATACACATTGCCCCCCTGTACTTTCTATCTTAAGCATTGTGGCCCCCTCTAATTTTAAAAATTGCACTAAACCTACCTGTACTAATTAAAATAGGGCGCATATGAACGGCCGTGACTGAGCTCGTGAAAATGTCCTAACTACCCCTTCGTCTATTCTCAAACGATTTAGGAATTGTAACAAACATTTCTCCCCAACTCTCTGTATCTCCGCCCTCTCTCTACCGATTGAGTTAGTCCTGTTCGAATGCCAAAGATCAACGAAGATCGACGTGGACATACATCAATCTGCTGAAAGAACGACAAGGGGCATTGATTCACATAGCTGAGAGGTATGTTTTTATCCCTTTTGTTAGTTTATTTTTGAAACTTAGGGTTTTTTGAATGCCAGAAATTAGGGTTTCAAAATGGGACGTTTCATTTAGGGTTTCTTAACGTGAATTCGTTAATGTTATGAAATTATGGTTTATGAATGACTACATATTTTGTATTTTAATTTTGTCTCTATTAAGGGTTTCTGTCGTTCAAATTAGGAATTAGGGTTACGATATGAAAAACTAGAATTTCTCAAATGCCATTGTGTTGTTTTTGTTCTGAATGGGTTTCAGAATGCTACATTTCTCAATATGAATTCTTCTTGTTTTGAAATTAGGGTTTTTGAATGCGTGTTTGTTTTTTTATTTCAATTTTATCTCAATTGAGGGTTTCTATCCTTCAAATTAGGAATAAGGATTTAAGATTGGGATTGCTAAATGTTATATTTATTTTCTGTTGAATATATGGTTTACATTTCATGCATGCAAAGTTGCATGAAATCATGCATGAAATGTAGACAAGATATGCTACGTTGGGGACCACATTGGCTGTCAACCATTTTGTTGGACCACATTTGCCAAAGCACTGCTTGTGCTTTGTTTAACTTACTGTTTGTTTAGGTTGGTTAGATGACTAGACATACATTCTCATACTAGCAACTAAAGTAACTAGCTGTATTGCATTTATCCTTAGGATTTATAGTTAGTAATAAATTTTGAATATTTTCTTTGCAGAAAATGGTTGTGTTTGACAGTGTAACCCTTGAGTTTCACTATGGGGGATTGTTTACTAGTTCACCAAATAGGACATACCAAGGTGGGACAGTAGCATCTATTGAGAACTATGACTTAGACTTCATATCTTATTTGGAGCTAATAGGTTTGTTAGAAGATGATCTAAGGCTACCTAGTTCAAGTTTGTTGTACTATGTCATACCTAGGGTTAGCTTTGATCATGGATTAAGGTCTATTACAGATGACAGGGGTGTGGCTGACATGGTTAGGTACTACAGTGACAGTGGTGTCTTACCTATTTATGTAGAAAGGGTAGATCCTTTACAAGTAGTTGGGGTGGATGGTCAGGTTGTACTTGGAAATGTATTAAGAATTGAGTATGGTGATAATGGTGATGTGGATGATGCATGGTTGTTGGTGATGGGGATATTACCCAGGCTGAGGCAGTTGTAAATGTTGAAGGTAATGCAGATGAAAATGTGAATGAAGATGTAACTGAATGTGTAAATGAAGGTGTAAATGAGGAGGTGACTGAAGGTGATGAAGCTGAGGGTGAAAATGAATGGTTAACTGAAACTGAAGCTGAAGCTGAAGGGGAACTGGAGGGGTGACTGTAGGTGATGAAGCTAAATTTGAAAATGAAGGGTTAACTGAAGCTGAAGGTGTAAATGAAGGGGTGACTGAAGGTGAGGAAGCTGAATTAGAAAATGAAGGGTTAACTGAAGCTGAAGTTGTAAATGAAGGGGAAACTGAAGATGATGATAGTGATGGGGTAAATTTAGATGATAGTGATGGGGTAAATTTAGATGATGAAGATGTGATTATTGAAGATGAAGGACCTGACCCACCTGAGCTTCATTAAGGGTTAGAGAGAAGACATGAAGATGATGACATATTTAAGGTGCCAGAAAGTGGGGATAGATGGGATGTTAATGTGGAGAAGAGGGGTGAGCAATGGTACTCTAATGGGGATGACTCTGATGAGTTAAGAAGCCTAGTAGGGTCAGAATCTGATGAAGGTTTGGCACCTAGATACCCAGAATTCAATGAGAAAACAGGTTGGGAGGGGGAAACAGGTCCTGATCTGTTTGTTGGAATGAAGTTTCCCAACCCACAAGTGTTTAGGCAAGCTTTAAAGCTACATTGTGTAAGGAGAGGATATGACTTTGTGTATAAGAAGAATGAAAATAGAAGGATCACTGCTGTGTGTAAGTACTGGGATAAAGAGCATGGAGAATGTCAGTGGAGAGTCCATGCTTCTCCAATTGGTGGTGAGAAAACCTTTCAGATTAAGACTATGTTCCAGATACATAAATGTGGTAGGGACTTTGATAATCATCTGGTGAACTCTAGGTATATAGCTGAACACTATCTAGAGAAATTTAGGGATGATCCCACATGGAACCTGAAATCAATGAAGAATGTGATAAAAAAGGACTTGAATGCAAATGTGAGCAAGCATCAGTTGTACAGAGCTAAGAGGAGGGCTAAGGAGTTGATTGAGGGAGATGTTAGGATGCAGTATGCTAAGATTTTGGACTATGGGAAGACTTTGATGAAATATAACCCTGGGACTTCCTTTTTTGTTGCAACAGACATGCCTTCCACTCAAACGACACCAATTTTTCAGAGGTTGTTTGTTAGTTTTGAAGCTCAGAAGATAGGTTTTACTAAGGGTTGTAGGCCAATAATTGGTTTAGATGGGTGCTTTTTTGAAGACTGTTTATGGGGTCAATTACTTAGTGCAGTTGGAAGGGATGGGAATAATAACATGTTCTCTATTGCCATTGGTGTAGTTGAGTCAGAAACCAAGAGTTCTTGGACTTGGTTTCTGAGGCAACTGATAAGAGAACTTGGTGAAGTGGTAGAGAAGGGGTTGGTGTTTATCTCTGATAGGCAGAAGGGATTGGTAGAGACATTTAGGGAGCTGTTACCAACAGTTGAACATAGATTTTGCATGAGGCATATGTATGCCAATTTCAGGGAGAAGTTTAAGGGAAAGGAGTTCAAAGATTGCCTTTGGAATGCAGCTAGGGCCAGCAACCAAAATGACTTTAAGGACTGCATTAACCAGTTAAGGAAAATTGACAAAGATGGAGAAGCCCTTAAGTGGTTAAGTGGCTTGGATCCTGCCACATGGAGTAGGTCACACTTTGGTACAACTTCAAAGTGTGACATCCTTGTCAACAACCTCAGTGAGTGTTTCAATAGCTACATTCTTGAAGCTAGAGACATGCCAATTATTGGTATGGTAGAATGGATAAGGAAACATGTCATGGCAAGAATACAAGTGAAGAAGATGGGGATGGAGAGGTATGATGGCACCATCTGTCCAAATATTTTGGAGAAGTTGGAGAAGATTAAAGTAGCATCAAAGGAATGTTTTGCACCTTGGTGTGGGGACTTGGAGTTTGAGGTTGAAGCATATGAGAAAACAAGGGTAGTTGATCTGAGGTAAATGACTTGCAACTGTAGGATGTGGCAACTGACAGGAATCCCTTGCAAGCATGTTGTTGCCTCTATTTATTTGAATAGGGAGAAGCCAGAGAGTTATATACATCCATATTACAGCAAGAAGACATACTTGGCAGCATACAACAGCATGATACATCCAGTCCCTGGTGAGACTGACTGGGAGAAGGATGAACTTGAACCATTAGCTCCACCATCCTATAGGAAACCAATTGGTAGGCCTAAAAAATTGAGGAAGAAGTCTGCTAATGAAATGGGAGGAGAAACTAGTGTTTCCAGAAAGGGCAGGGTGATGACTTGTGCTAGATGCTTGCAAATTGGGCACAATATGAGGAGCTGCAAAGGTCCAGTGCACCCTAACTCAAGGATAGGCAGTCCAGTGCACCCTAACTCAAGGATAGGCAAGACACATCATGGAGGCACTCTTACTACTGGCACTTCCAGTCAACAGCCATCAGGGAGACTTGGAAAAGATGGGGTAAGTCATAGCATAAAAAAAAGAGTATCTGTATTATGCTTTTTTTTTCCTTTCTGGTATGCAGTTCTCTACTGACAGGGTTGCTTGGGCATAGTGTAGGAGTAAATGGTAGAGGTAAAGTAGTTAGAGAGGGTGGAGTAGATGAGAATGTAAATGATAGTCTTAATGATGCAACCTCTGTGAGAGACAGACAAACAAACCAACCTTCATCAGTAAGTTTTACCTTACTTTGATCAGGCTAGATATCTATATTTCCTTATCAGCTTGATGATTTACATTTCTTTGTCAATGCAGGACAAGAATAAAATGCCAGCTGCTAAAAAACATACTGGAGTCTTATGTGGCAGGTTTGCTGCTAAGAAAACTGGAAATCCAAGATGACAGGAAGAAGTTGCTACAATGACTAATGCTGCTGCTGCACATGGTTCTACTGAAGAACCAGCTGCCCCTATGAGTGAAGATGCTGCAAGTAGAGCAAGGTTTGCTGCTGTTTTTAATGTAGCCAAAAAGCTACCTCCTGTATGGATACCTGGAGCTGCAGCCTCTTCTGGAAGTAGGTCTGATGGGAATGAAACAACAAGGTTGGCTGCTATGGAATCAACAAGAGGGAAGATCATGCTTGAAGTTGCTTTAAGAAGAAAAGCAACTATTGAAGCTGCCAAGAAGAAGATGAAGACTTGAGATTTGAGCTGCAAATATGACCCAGGCTTAACTAGGGCAAACTTTAGTTTTTTTATTTTGTAATATAATACTTTATTACAAATGGTGTGAAGTTGTGCAGTGGAAGCACAACTCTTTTCGGCAGACCAATGTGTTGTTGGAAGCACAACTCTTTTGTATTATGTGAACTTGTGTAGTGTAGTATAGAGTACTTTATGGTGGATTGTGCGTTGAAATTTTAATGCTTTTTGGCAGATTTGACTAGTTTATGGAGTGTGGGGTTTGACAGGCTGTTGTATTGGACTATTGGAATCAAATTTGATATTGAATGAAGCTGTCTACCATTCATGATATTTGATGTGTTTGTTCACAGGGCTACAAACCAAATAGCTTGCACACACGCACAAAGCATATTGCACAAAAGCACTTCCAACAGCTGCCATATTGATACTGCCAACACCTTATACAAACATAATAAACAAACACCACAATGAAAACACACTTAATTTACTAGAAAGCAAACTATCATACAAACTAACAAAAGTGGAGTTGCGAGTTACAAACTGATTAAATGCTTTTTTAGCACCAATTACATCTTCTTAAAAATTACTACAATCATCCACAACACCCATGTTGCAGTTAGCAACTTCTTGTACAGCTTTGCCCTTCCACACATTATCACCGGTTCTTTCTCAATCTTGGTCTTCCGATAGAGCAAATTAGAGACCACCTCCATACCCCTTCGGCACATGGGTGGGTCAACCCACTGAAAATAATCATAATTTGCTTGAATCTATAAAGAACCAACAAATAAAGCCATCATTAATAGTCTGTTTGAAAGTACAGGGGGGACTGCAACTTAAACCCATACACATACCCCATATAATGCACAGCCGTAAAATCTTCTTCCATAATTTGCAGCTGTTAATGATGTCCTCACAGGAGCCAAAACACCACAATAGCACACTCTAGCACCCATCACATTCATGTGAACACCATTTTCTTCCATTTTCTTCTTTAGTGACTCTCCCTAACAGCTTTTCTAGGGTTTGCAATTGAGGCTGCAGGAAAATGGGTATTTCTTGAGTGATATTTGACAAGTGTGTGTATGATTTTGGGTTTTATAAAGTAAAAATGGTATTTTTGTCCTGAAAATGCAGGTTCTGGGCGCCAAGAAGTTCCCGTCCAAAAAAGGGGTTAAATTGGATGGAAACCGTCCAATGCGCCCTATTTTAATTAGTACAGGTAGGTTTAGTGCAATTTTTACAATTAGAGGGGGCCACAATGCTTAAGATGGAAAGTACAGGGGGGCAATGTGTATTTTCCCCTAGGATTAAATAGTTGCTGATGGATTAGTAATTACTTAACCCTAATGATTGAAACACAGTATATATATAAATAAATTTTACACTAATCGAAAAATAAAATCTATACAGAGTCCAGGAGGGCACAGGAATTGGATACAAATATAATCGAGGAGGGGAGGGGAGCATAAGTCCAAGAGGACACGGGAGTATAAAATAGGGGCGATGATCCGCACAAGTGCAGGTGGGCACATGAGGGGAATTGAAGGGCTCAGGGGTCGGCAAAACTGGGATCTGAATCCTGCTGATCGTGCTCGTCCACGAGAGTAATGTCATCAGGATCCGGCTCAGTACGTCCAGCAATAGTGTCCTGATCATAGGAGTGAGTACGGTTTGATTTGGTTTGCGATTTGAGGGTCAAACCGCAAACCGAACAAATGGACCTCGGTTTACAAATTCTTAAACCAAACTGAACTGAGACACCTCGGTTTGAACGGTTCACTCAGTTCAAATTGAATGGTTTGGATCGATTTGAGCCTAGTTTAAACATTATTTTTTTGAAGGAAAAACAATAACCCAGTAAAACAAAGTTAAATCATAGTTGCATTACATGACAAATTGAAAAGCTTAAACCAATCAGCAAGTGTAAAAGTTCAATAAAGTTACATTACATAATGAAATGAACTGTTAATCTGGTCTAAAGAGTAAGAGTTAAGTAGATGACAAGTTCTAAAGACAAAGTATCAAGATACTACAAGAGCGCAAGTTTATCAGTCCTAGTAGGGTCAAGCTGTGGTTGAATCAGGGGTTAATGAAGGCTCCATTACTGATCAAACTGGTGCACTTTGGATAGCTTGCTGCCATTGTGGTTTCAGTCAAACATATCTCCTTGAAAGAGACTCACAAAACATTCTAAGTTGACCTACCAAACAACATTATAGCAACTATCAATCAAAGGGAAGGATAGAGACTAGTATGAAATGCTGCAATAGTGAAACTTAATATAGCCAAATGACCCGCCATTGTCAGAAGCAACACTAAGCAAAACACCAAGAGAGACCGTATTCATGGACAATCCAGTAAAAAAAATAAAACGTCATTAATTGGTAATTACTTAAGAAATAAAGAAGAACATGTCAAATATACCGGTGTGCATTTGTCACAGCAAGAGTCATGAGCAAAAATAAAATCACATTCTTAGCAACAAACATTCAACAATAAAATCTCATTCTTTACTTTGAATAAAAAGAAGGCTAACCAAGCCAACTGCAGCTCCATGAAGTTCTTTTTTAAGGTTAAACCAGTTTATTTGAACTACACATATAAAATGTCACGTATATAAGATTATTTTCCACACATTAACTCACTGAATTCAAACCCTGTAGACAAATCTCAAGTCATCCTTAATAAGTATTCTCTATTACCACAGATTATTGGCTGAATATACAATAATTTGATAGCTTTTGGACATTTTTGCATATGTAATAAGTTGATTAACTTTCCCTTTTGATCTCATCTCCTGTTACCTTATTTGATGCAATTCTAACTTACTGCTACAACTGCCAAACGCCAGCACCGCCACCATGCATATTCTTTGCTAACCCTTATTTAGCCATACTCCCAGCCCATCATCATCCCAATCTCCACTAATCCCACTATACAAGTAACAAAAATAACTTTATTTGGAAATTTAAATGACCAGTGAAGGCCATTCCAACAATAAGGACTCCACTCCCTCCCTCTTCTTTTAATCTAAGGGAATTTGAAAAAGAATCAGAGTTTGAAATTTTGAAAGATGGGTAAAAGCTAAAGTTGGAACTCACCACTGCTTACTACTCAGATTCCGAAGGCAGCATTGGATCCGAGAAAACTCACCACTCTGGCAATAGCCAATAAGTGGCTGGGCAGTGACGATTAATCTTCCCAAATTCGGCCAAGGCGAATGAAACATATAGAGAAAGAGAGACAGAGCACGAGCTAAGAGTCGATTAGTTTGGTTCTCTGGTCTGCAATTTGTAGTGTCTCTGGAATTTTCATATTTGAAGAAGAAAACTGGAAGAATAGAAGAGATTTGGAAAATGGAAACAATGGAAAAGAAAGAGGGGCAGCCGAAGTAAAAGGAGAAGGGATTAGGGCGAGAAGGTTTCTATCATACCATGGTTAGTAGTTATAACTAGAAACTTGGTGTAACTTTTGTAACTCTTATATAACCCTCGATTCGGTTCGATTTGGAAATCTTGAACCGTGAACCAAACCAAACTGGCCTCGGTTTGAAAATCTGAACCCAAACCGTTAAAGCTCATCAACTGTTCGGATTGGATCGGTTCGATTCTATCGATCTGAACGGTTCAGATCGGTTTTATTGGTTTGCTGCTCACCCTTACCTGATCACTTGATTTGTTCATACGAGGCCCGAAACAGTGATTGACATTGAAGACATTAAGGAAACAGACATTGAATACATAGCCAAAATTTTGTTTACTTACACAAATTAATTTTTAACTTACATTGATTTGAGTGTACGTTAGAGCATAGACCTCATCCGGCTCTAGGTTCAGAAGAGCAAAGTGGCCAGTGGTGATAAATGGTAGTTTTTTTTTTCTAGAATGGATGGACAGAGTTTTCCAAGGACAGTGATGTAGTAGAAAGGTATTTCTTGGTGTTTATGTATGAAGGTGACATGGTTTTTTTGAGAATGGATGGACAGAGTTTGGCGAGCACAATGGTGTAATAGAAGGGTATTTTTTGGTGTTCAGGCATGAAGGTGACATGGCTTTTTTGAGAATGTATGGACAAAGTTTGTCTAGGACAATGGTGTAGTAGAAGGGTATTTCTTGGTGTTCAGGCGTGAAGGTGACATTGTTTTTTTGAGAAAGGATGGAGAGAGTTTGCCGAGGACAAAGGTGTAGTAGAAGGGTATTTCTTGGTGTTCAAGCATGATTGTGACATGATTTTTTTTTAGAATGGATGGACAAAGTTTGCCGAGGACAATTGTGTAGTAGCAGGATATTCTTAGTGTTCAGGCATGAAGGTGACATGGTTTTTGATGTTGTGGCCTTTGATCAAAGATCTTGCGAGAAAGAATATCCAACTCTGGCAAAACCATCTAACCAAAGTGAGGCAAAAGAGAATTCAGCTTGACAAGCCGGGTTAGAAGACAATACTATTGTTTTCCCGTGCTGTGTCCACCTCGTGTATCCACCCATAAAACCGGACCGGTGAAGATGCTATTTTACCACCATTCTCCTTCTCAATTGTATAACTAACATTTACTGCACAGAAACCTTATCTTCTAAAAAATTGACAACATATGCAACAATCTTCTCCATTATCAATGTTGTTAAATTTTATAATTAGTGTTAATCCGGGCTAATTAAAATTTAATTAGGGTTTACTTGGGATTAATTGGTTTAATTAGGTTTAATTGGGGCTATTTCATTCAATTAGATTCAATCAGGGTTAATTACGGTTTATTAGTTCAATTATGGGTAATCAGGGTTTAATTAGGGTTAATTTGGTTTACTTAGGATTAACCAGTTCAAATAGGTTTAATCGGGACTAATTACTATTAATTGGTTCAATTAGGATTAATCAGGTCTAATTAGAGCTAATTGGTTCAATTAGGGTAAGTCGAGATATATTAGATCAATTAGGTTTAATTACAATTAATTGGTTCAATAAGGGTTAATTCGGAACAAATTAGGGATAATTAGGGTTTAATTGTTACAATTACATTACAACAGATTAAATACAATAACGTTATAACAAATTAAATACAATTACATTATAATAAATTAAATACAATTAAGGTTTAATTAGGGTTTAGTTAGCGTTAATTAGGGTTGATTGGGGTTAATTAGGGTTATTTATAGTTTATTGGTTCAATTACGAGTAATTAGGGTTTCATTAGGGATAATTTGGTTTACTTAGGGTTAACTGATTCAAATAGGTTTAATCGGGGCTATTTAGGGTTAATTGGTTCAATTAGGATTAATTAGGGCTAATTAGGGTTAATTGGTTCAATTAGAGTAAATCGGAATTAATTAGGGCTAATTAGTTCATTTAGGTTTAATCAGGGTTAATTATAATTAATTGGTTCAGTTAGGGTTAATCGAGTTTAATTAAGGTTAATTTGGTTCAATTAGGGTTAATTGGAAACAAATTAGGGGTAATTAGGGTTTAATTGTTACAATTACATTATAACAAATTAAATATAATTACATTATAACAAATTAAATACAAATAGGGTTTAATTAGAGTTAATTAAAGTTGATCGGGGTTAATTAGGGTCAATCAGGGTTATTTACGGTCAATCAGGGTTAATTAAGTTTAATTATGGTGAATCAGGATTAATTAGGTTTAATTATAATTAATTAGGTTTAGTTATAGTAAATCAGGGCTAATTGCGGTTAGTCACATCACAAGAAAATATGTATTTTGCGACGGAATTTTAGCGACGGAAGGTATTCCGTCGCTAAACATGTCTTTAAGCGACGGAATATACCGTCGTTAAAACTCCGTTGCAAAATACTATTACCGACGGAAGACACCGTCGGTAAAAGTATTTTGCAACGGAGTTTTAACGGCGGACTTTTAGCGACGGAATTACCGTCGCTAAATATTTTTTATAAAATTAGTAATTTTGAGTTTTTTTTAAAAATTATTTAAACGACGGAATAAAACTGTCGCTAAAAATTCTGTCGCAAGAGTCTTTATAATAAGACATTCACCGACGGAGTTTTAGCGACGGTCTTATTCCGTCGCTAAAGCTCCTCCATTTAAATCCAGATCTGGTTTCTTTCTCTCTCCCCGTTCTCTCTCTAAAATTCTGCTCCCACCCACCCACCGTCGTTCTCACCTCCGGCGACCCTTCTCTACTGTGACCCAGCTCCGGCGACACTCCCGTCCCCCACCCGACGCCGCGCCACCAAGCCTTGCACTCCGGTCGTGCCACAAAGCCTCCACTGTCACCGCGCAAGGAAACCCACCACTGCCGCCGCACCACCAACGCCGGCGCCGTCGTACCCACCTCGAGATTTGTATGTCAATTGCCCTAAATTATCTGAATTTTTTGTTAATTTGTCTTCAATTTAGGTTCAATTTTTTGTTAATTTGTCTTTAATTTATCTGAATTATTTAGATTTGTATGTCAATTTAGGTTCAATTTTTTGTTAATTTGTCAATTGCCCTAAATTATCTGAATTATTTATGATGTCATTCACTTTGTTGTTCAGACGGATCTTGGCTTATTGAAGAACTTGAACTTGTTATCTCTAATTTTCCTTAATTCTTGACGAGATAGGGAAGAAAACCATATTCGGTAGTTAGTCTGTAACACCGATATAGATCATGGTGACGCTGAAAGGTCATAGATTATGGGCCATTGCATGACATCAGGATAAGAAAGCCTCTGTATTGTTTATTCAATTCAACCGACCACTAAATTGAAGTAATTGAACCCTAAGTAAATCTTAAATTGAATGCCCTAATTGAATCGAACCCTAAATTAAACTAATTGAACCCCTAATTAAACCCTAAATTGATTGCCCCAATCTAACCGAACCCTAATTGAACCCTAAATTGAATGCCTCAAATCAACCGAACCCTAAATTGAATCAATAGAGCCCCCTAATTGAACCCTAAATTGAAGTAATTGAATCCTAAATTGAATGCCCTAATTGAATCGAACCCTAAATTAAACTAATTGAACCCCTAATTAAATCCTAAATTGATTGCCCCAATCTAACCGAACCCTAATTGAACCCAAAATTGAATGCCTCAAATCAACCGAACCTTAAATTGAATCAATAGAACCCCCTAATTGAACCTTAAATTGAAGTAATTGAACCCTAAATTGAATGCCCTAATTGAATCGAACCCTAATTTGAACTAATTGAACCCCTAATTAAACCCTAAATTGATTGCCCCAATCTAACCGAACCCTAATTGAACCCTAAATTGAATGCCCTAATCCAACCGAACCCTAAATTGAACTAATTGAACCCTAAATTGAATGCCTCAAATCAACTGAACCCTAAATTGAATCAATAGAACCCCCAAATTGAACCCTAAATTGAACCCTAAATTGAATGCCCTAATACAATCGAACCCTAAATTGAAATAATTCAAGCGCATCGGATATGTGAATTTTGAACATTTTTTCCCATTTGAACATTGATCATTTGTTTGATAATTTTAGGTTGTTAATTGTGCGTTTTAGAATTGTGATTATTGATCGATGATTTTAGGTTATTAGCTGTGCATTTGAAGTAATTGCGATTATTAATTGATGATTTTAGATTGTTAATTGTGCATTGAGCATTTGAGATATTGAGATTATTGACGGAGGATGGGACCCAATTGGATTGAATGTGTGGTTTTTGTTAATTTTTATTGCATTGAGCATTTGAGAATTGAGAATTGAGGTTGTTGACGGAGGATGGGACCCAATTGGATTGAGATACCTGTTAGTTAGCGCAGACACGGACAGCACGTCTGATCGACGGTGTCCGACATTTAAAAAACAAATTAACGTATGCCGATGTGTCTGGAGGTGCGTGTCGGTGGGCGTCGGACACGTGTCCGGAGGCTTCGGACACGTGTCCAAAGGCGTCGGACACGTGTCTGTATGTGTCGGACACGTGTCCGGAGGTGTCAGACACGTATCGGACACCATATCGACACCCTATATGAGGTGTCGGAATTGAGGTTGTTGAATGTGCATTAAATTTAGGTTAGTTAGGTTAATGCGACATTTTTAGCATGCACCCCCTGGAATCTAATCGTGGCTCCAGCGCTGGCTATAATTACCCCTAATTAGTCCTGATTAACAATATTTTAGTAAATCAATTAACCCTAATTAGCTCCAACGAGCCTAATTAGTTTTAATTAATCCTAAGAACCTGATGAAATTCAAATTAGCTGTAACTACCCCAAATTAGCCCAAATGAACCCAATTATGCGCATATTGATTGTAGTTAGCCTAATTAGTCATAATGTGCACTAACATAACCCAATTACGCCTAATTAGCGCTAGTTAGGACTAATCAACACTACTCGGCACCATCAAAACCCTAATTAGGACTAAATAACCCTAATTAGTCCTAATCAACCCTAATTAGCTATAATTATCCGAAACTAGCCCTCATTAACATTAATTAGCCCTAACATAACCCAATTAAGCCTAATTAGCCCTAATTAGGACTAATCAGCACTACTCGGCACAATTAAACCCTAATTAGGACTACATAACTCTAATTAGCCATAATCAACCCTAGTCAGCTATAATTATCCGAAACTATCCCTCATTAACATTAATTAGCCCTAACATAACCCAATTAAGCCCAATTAGCCCTAATTAGGACTAATCATCACTACTCGGCACAATTAAACCCTAATTAGGACTAAATAATCCTAATTAGTCCTAATCAACCCTAATCAGCTATAATTAATAATCGTAATTAACCCTAATAACCCAGTTAGCCCTAATTAGCCCTTGTACATCCCATAATTACTCCATGTTGCCCAGAGATGGTTCAATTACTCGTTGTTTACAAACCCTGCCTTCTTTATATTAATTGTTGTTTTGAGAAGTCCATTGGCAACGAGATGGTTCAACTCGTTGCCAACGAGTTCTATTTAATGTGGAATTGGTAACATATGCAACGATCATTCTGTAGTTTTGATATTTCGAAAAGATTCTTGCATATCTTATCAATTTCTGAACACATGCATGCATAGAAACCCTTAGTTCCCGTTCAAAGGTACTCATTACAAGGTAATGCCTTGTAATGAGCCTTTGGATGTCCAGTTTGGATAGTTTGGAAAAGCTAATTGTTTATAAAACAGTATTTTGACTCATGCTTTATGTTCTATGTCGTGGATATTTGGTACACGTTCTCGTGTGTTTCTCTGGGTGCATACAGATCTGGTGTTCTAACATCCGTCAAACCTTCCTGAGCAAGGTTAGATGAATGTTAGAACACCTAATCGATGTGGTGTACTTGGAGAAATGCGGGGAGGTGCTGCCGAATTTTCCACAGACATCGGACTAAGCATGAGTTATTCACTGTTTTATAAACATGTGCTTTTCTGAATGGGATAGGACCACTACCTGTGTCAAGAGTGGAGGGGAAATATGTAGACATGTTGTAACATTCATGCATTGATATTTACATCGGCAATGCCTAATCACTGGTCATTATTGAAGGTGGTATACAGTACGATAATTCAGTCGTCATGTCAGTCGATCGAAGTTGGATGAAAAGGAAGAATGCTGAAGATTTTGAGTGTCGCGTTGACGAATTTCTCGACTTCGCTTATGCGCATCCTGCACATGTTGACCTTGATAAGATAAGGTGTCCGTGCGGTAGATGTGAGTTGTTGCACTGGAGAAAAAGAATTGAAGTAAAATGGCATCTTCGTCGGTACGGTTTTATGGGTGGATACACAAGGTGGACGCAGCACGGGGAAACGATAGTATTGTCGTCCAACCTGGCTAGTCAAACTGAAGTTAGGGAGGAGGCACGATATGATTTCCGAGATATGATTATGGATGCTGGGCATGCTAATGTTGACTGGGGTAACGACAGTCCACAACCGCCGAACGAGGGGGCTCATCAGTTTTATGAGTTGTTGAGAGCTGCGGAAGAGCCGCTGTGGGATGGAGCTCCGAAACACACACGGCTGTCTGCGGTTAGTAGGTTATTACAGTTGAAATCAGACCACGGGCTGAGTGAGAAAGGTTTTAACGAGTTTGTTACCTTCATCAAAGAAATACTGCCCGAAAGTGAAAAGCTACCGCCGTCGTACTATGACGCGAAGAAGATGATGAGGAAACTTGGGTTGAGCTATGACCGGATAGATGCGTGCAATAACGATTGTGTATTATTCTGGAAAGAGAATAAGGATTTGTCATTATGTCCGGTATGTGATCATTCGAGGTACAAACCGGACAAAGGGAAGAAGAAAAACATTGCATGGAAGATATTGCGATATTTCCCTGTCACACCACGGCTTCAGAGAATGTACTACTCCTCCAGTACAGCTGAACATATGAGGGCTCACCGTGAGACTCGCAGCAACGATGCCGATGTGCTGACACACCCAGCTGATGGAGAGGCGTGGAAGGAGTTTGACCGCAGGCATCCAGTCTTTGCTCAGGAAGTTCAGAATGTTAGACTTGGTCTGGCAACCGATGGGTTCAACCCTTTCGGTCAGTCTACCACGCCTTACTCCTGTTGGCCTGTTATTATTGTCCCTTACAACCTTCCACCAGGCATGTGCATGAAGAAGCCGTATATGTTCTTGTCGTTGCTTATTCCGGGGCCGAAGAGTCCCGGTAAGGACATAGATGTGTATTTAAGGCCGTTGATTGATGAGTTAAAACAATTATGGTGGAATCATGGAGTCGAAACATATGATGCATCCCTTAAACAAAATTTTCAGATGAGGGCTGCTTTGATGTGGACTATACATGATTTCCCCGCATTGGGAATGACGTGTGGCTGGAGCACACATGGGAAGCTAGCATGCCCTGCTTGTATGGGCGTGAACCCCGGTCATACGTTAAAGCACGGCGGAAAGGCCTCGTGGTTCGGATGTCACCGTAAGCTTTTGCCACCGGGCCATCAGTTTCGTAGGCAGAAGGATAAATTTGACGGGACAATCGAGCGTGAGGTTGTCACACTGGACTACCCATCTGGTGAAGAAGTACTCTCACACCTGGAGGCACTTGATACTGACATACCACACGGTAAGGGTGTGCCGGATCGGAAGATTGCAGGGTTCGGGAAAGAGCACAACTGGAGAAAATTTTGTATCTTCTGGGAGTTAGCCTACTGGAGGACGCTCGTTATCCGAAACAACATGGATGTGATGCATATTGAGAAGAACGTTTTTGATAATGTGTTCAACACAGTGATGAATGTCAAGGGCAAATCGAAAGATCACCTTAAAGCGAGAAGGGATCTACAACAGTTGGGTGTACGCCGTGAATTGCATCCTCGGACAGTCAGTGGGAGGACCATACTTCCGAAAGCACCTTACTGTCTAGACAAGAAACAAGTGGAGAAGGTCTGTCAGTGGGTTAAGAATTTGAAGCTTCCGGATGGGTTTGCGTCCAACATATCTCGTTGTTGCAATGTATCGGAATGCAAGTTCCAAGGGATGAAGAGTCACGACTGCCACGTATTCATGGAGAGATTCATTCCTATTGCCTGTTGCCACGGGTTGTTTGCGAGACTTTGACTGAATTATCTCATTTCTTTCGAGATATATGCGCTTCTACGATCCGGGTGAGTAACATGGAAGTGCTTGAGAAGAACATTGTGGTGACGATTTGCAAGCTGGAGAAAATCTTCCCACCTTCGTTCTTTGATTCAATGGAGCATCTGTCTGTTCACTTGGCATATGAAGCTAAGATGGGTGGACCCGTGCAATATCGGTGGATGTATCCCTTCGAGAGGTAATCCTTAAATTGTTATAGTTGTTCGTTTACACTTAATGCGACATCTGTTATCATTGATATTTCACCTAACTCGATTCGCTAAACTTCTAGGTTCATGTTCCATTTAAAGAAAAAAGTCCGTAATAAGGCTCGGGTTGAAGGCTCAATTGCGGAGGCTTACGTAATGGAAGAACTTGTAAACTTTTGTAGTCAATATTTCGGGCCTAATGTTGGTACGAGGTTAAATCAACTAGGCCGAAATGACCCCGGATCAAGCACTAATTTGGAAGGGCAATTGTCAATATTCAAGCAGCCAGGGAGTCCGTTCGGCCGAACGTATACTCGATGGCTAACGGATGAAGAGTACAGTGCTGCAACAATATATGCCCTTCTAAATTGCGATGAAGTTTCGGCATTCGTTGAGTAAGTTAAAGTCTTAATTCACTTACATTGTTGTACATAATTGAAAGTGTGTGTTAAGTGAGTCAACTATATTGGTTTGCAGTGAGTTCGATGCGGAATCCTTAATCACTGATCCCGCTGGACTTGAATCTCATCGAAAATCACAATTTGTGCAGTGGTTCAAAATTCGTGTAAGATTGTTTAACGAGATTATATTATGTGTTATATACAGTTCTGTGGCCAATTAGTATACTGATTTATCCTTAATTTTTACCGTCATCTACAATAGGTTCAGTCAATGGATAGACCAGTGGCCTCATGCTTGAAATTACTAGCCGAAGGCCCTAACAAACAAACATCCTGTTACGGAGGCTATATCATCAACGGGTTTAGGTTTAACGTAAAAGATGATGACCGAACAAAACAAACCCAAAACAGTGGAGTCTTGGTCAACGGCGACTGTTATGCCGAGAATTGCATGGATTTTTACGGAGAGCTAGATGAGATTGTTGAGCTAACATATTTGGGTTCCCAAAACCGCCTGGTAATGTTCAAGTGTACGTGGTTCGATGTCACATGCAGTAGAGGAATCCGTGTTAGCTCTCAAGGGATTGTAGATGTCAATGTCAAGTCAAGACTTGCATCAGACGAGCCCTTTGTGTTTGCTAGTCAAGCTGTACAAGTCTTTTACGCGGAGGACGTCGCCAATCCCAAATCTCATTGGTATACAACTATCAAGTCCAAGAAATTGCCCGTGACATATGACAGTGAGCTAGACTCCTTTCAAGCCGACCAACCACGTGTCTTGTTCCCTGTTGAGGTCAACAACGAGGAGGACGATCTTCCTCTTCCAACAACACTTCTTGTGGGAGAAGAAGTCGTAGATGATGACGCGGAAGATGTTGAAAGTGTTGGAGATGATGTGACCGAGTCTACTGATGAAGAGGATGAATTAGAAGATGAAGAGGACGACGAGTCCCACGAAGAAGAGGGCGACGACGAAAGTGATGAAGATGATTCGCAAACTGAAAATGATTGACTTGTAATGTTGTAACATCACGGGAAAAATGTAGTAACATTTTAGAACTTGGTGTTTATTGATGTGTTTTTGCACATCCGTTCATATATATATATATATATATATATATATATATAGTGCCGATGATGATGTATGCCTAAATTATTGTTTTTCACGTGTTAATGTCTTTGTATATAATCTATATGAAGTCAGATATGGATAGGATACGGGCTATTCGTGGCCGGGCTGGACGCCGAGCTGCTTCCTCCCCGGTTAGTCCCACCTCGTCATTGCCTACTGATGACGAGGCACAGAGTGATCGCGGACAGCCATCGGGGGCCCAGCCCCAGCCGTCGCCGTCACCGTCGCCCCAGCCCCACCGTCGCCCCAGCCCCAGCCGTCGCCCCCAGCCCCAGCTCGAGCCGTCGCCCCAGCCCGACGCAGATTCATCCCACACGCGCGTGCATTCTCCATCTTCCGTGGGTTCTACCTCAGGTATAGTTGATAACGGTGTTTCGTACATTTTCGCTAGCCTTATATTTGAACTGTATTAATGTCTGTGTTTTGTAGGATCTCGACGAGGCCGTGGTCCGACACGCGGGGTACGCATCGACCCCCAGCGTAAACAGAGAGTTACGCTCACGCAGGAGGGCCTGTAAGTACTAAAAATATCACCCATGCCTTATGTTTAAAATTTTGGGGTGTTAATTTATATTTGAACTGTATTAATTAATTTAATTACTTCTTTGGCAGGATCCTGGAGAATATTGCGAGGACGAAGATCGGCGTTCTTGTGAAGGGCCGATTCTTCGAGCCACGCCTGTACTGGAAGGACTGGGATGCCGCTGCGAGGGAGGCCCTATGGGAGGAGTGGCTGGTACGGTGAAGTATTTTTTTCAGCGTTAGTAAATGTTAAATTACAGTTTGTTTTATGTTGTTAATTTGTGTTATTGAATGCCTTACAGGAGGGGTTCACGTTTGACACGCCTCAGCAGCAGGTACTGGGGCAGCAGGCTTTCTTTGCCTACATCGGCAAGAATTACCGCCGATGGCTCCACGATGCACGGGACCGGGCGAAGAAGGCGCTGCCCGCGGGTGCCCCGATGACGGACATGGCGAGATATCCCCCACATTGGATATCTCACCGTGTATGGGGGGAGATGATAGATCGGTGGGCTACGGATCCAGGTTGGGACGCCAAGAGTAAGAGCGGGACTGAGAACAGACAGAACAAAGATCCGACGCACACGGGGGGGTCGGTGCCACACGACATCGTCCGACACAAGAACGCGGTCGAGCACCCGGATCTGGAGGACGATGAGGTCGTAGCTCTGACGTATAATCAGACGCACGTGCGGAAGAAGGACAAGGACGAGACGCACCGGGCGGGCGACTATATTTCAGATATTGCCCGGCGGATCGATGTGAGTCAATTTATTTAAGTTAATGTTTTTTCTTTCTATCCTCAATGTCTGTTTCGTTAATTAATGCCCTAACATATCGTTAAACCACTATTTTTGCAGGCCTCGTATGAACAGCTAAGGGGGTCCGAGCAGCAGTCCGGACAGCCATCAGCGTCCACTAGTACGGCTGCGAGTACTGGGGGGTTGAAGCGATGGCTGGATACGCCGGAGGTCGTGAATCGGCCGAAAGGCCGCATACGCGGCCTGCCTAGCACGACTGCTCGTGCCGTGATAGGAGCGTCCTCACCCCCTGCTGCCCCTCCACAGACACCGGCTCCTCGGCCTCAGTTGGACGACGAGGAGATCCAGCGCATTGCTACAGTGGTGTGCCGGATGATCAGGGAGCAGGGCACTGCTGGACAGGCCGCCCCGGCCCCGGATCAGCAGGATCCAGATCCGGGACTCGGGAACCCCTGATGAGCCCCTTCCCGTGCCCGTTCCTAGCTTCCCCCCCGTGCCCGCCTTGTACTCTTCTCCCCTCTCCTAACCGGCTATATCCGGTTCCCGGCTTGTACATATATGAATTTTTTTTATTATAATTTTTTTTATAATTGATTATATATATTTCTTTCTGTATTGATTATTGCGCGTTGTTGTTGAGATTTGAAAATTGTATTACAGGTTTGGGTAATTGAAAAATAAAAAAAAAATTCAAAAAAAAAATTGACTTTTGGCGACGGATTAATTCCGTCGCTAAAGTATTCCCACAATCAGTTATTTAGCGACGGAATATTCCGTCGCTAAATAAGTTTTTTAGCGACGGAATATTCCGTCTCAAAAATATAAATCCGTCGCTAAAGAATATAATTCGCGACGGAATATCCGTCGCTAATTAAAATAAATCCGTCGGTAAAAATGACATATTTAGCGACGGATTTAAAAATTCCGTCGCTAAACTATTAGTGACGGGCTTTTATACGAGGGATATTTAGCGACGGTGAATCCGTCGCTAATTCTTTTAGAGACGGATTTTTGGCTTTTAGCGACGGATTACCCCGTCGCTAAAACCCTGTTTTCTTGTAGTGTCAGGGTTAATTAAGTTTAATTAGGAGTACCTCTAGGTTTAGCATTTTCCATATCATACATTTTCAATAGCTCACATGTGTACTTCGATTGATTTATGAAGATTCTTTTCTTTGATTGCTTGATTTGAAGGCCGAGGAAGAAGTGAGTTCTCCCATTACACTCATCTCGAATTATCTGTATATATATTTTCAGTAAACTCTTGCTACATATCGTCGTTAGTGGCTCCAAAAATGATGTCATCAACATAGATTTGGACAATAAGAATATGCAAATTTCTAGATTTGGTAAAGAGAATGGTACCAACTTTGCCACAACAGAATTCATGATAGATGAAAAAGTTACTTCGACAATTGTGCCAAGCTCGAGGAGCTTGTTTAAGACCATATAAATCCTTTTTCAATTTAAAAACATGATTGGGGGTATTTTTCATTTTCAAAACCGGGAGTTCGTTTGACAAACATTTCCTCCTGAGTGAACCAATTGAATAAGGCATTTTTCACATCCATTTGATAGAATTTGAAATTCATGTGATATGAAAATGACAAAAGTATTCAGATAGCTTCAAGTCGAGCAACAGGAGCAAAGGTTTTTTCAAATCAATCCCTTCAACTTGATTGTATCCTTGAGCTACTAATTTAGCCTTGTTTCGAACAATGTAGTCATCTTCATCAAGTTTGTTTCGAAAAATCTACTTGGTGCCAATGACTTTCACTACAAGAAACTGGGCGTTTAGTGATGGGTTAACTCTGTCAATAAAGACTTTTAGTGACGGACAGCCCCTCATTAAAAGTCTGTCTCCTATAACCTTATCGCCAAAAGTTTGGTGACGAAATTTAAAAATTCATCTCCTAATAATTGACTTTTAGCAACGGGGCGATAAATTCAATTAACGACAGAAATTCTGTCGCTAAATATATTCTCCGTATTTTATTTTTTTGTAAAAATAATTTATTACGTAAAATATTTAGCGACAGAAATGTCCGTTGCCAAATGTATTACTGACAGACTTTTATTCCGTTGATAAAAATCAGTTGCCAAACTAAAGGGCTTTATCCGATGCTAAAAGTCCGTCGATAATACTTTGAGCGACGAAAGAGTATTATACATTTAGTTGAAGACTTTTAACGACAGAATAAAATTCGTCGTTAAAGTCAAATCAATTTTTAATTTTTTTATTTTCTTAATACCCAAACCTAATCAATTTTCAATCCCCAACAATCAATTCTCAATTCACATTAGAGTTAAATAATTGCTGATCAATCAGTAATTATTTAACCCCAATGGTTCAAACACAGTACATATATAGATAAATTTACAAATTCTATATTAATCAAAAAATAAAAGATATACAAAATTCAGGAGGACATGGAAACAAGATACAAATATAATATTAGAGATGTCAAATGGGCCGGGCAGCCGGCCCGGCCCGGCCCTCTTGTGAACAGTATCGGCCCGCAAAAATAGGGCTTTGGGCCTGGGCTTGGACCAGGCCAGAGTTTTTAAGAGGAAGGCCCAGGCACGGCCAGAAAAAAGCCCAATTCTGGCCTGTTTTTATGCCCGATTCTGGCCCGTGTGGCAGACCTCAGTAGACTCCTACCGAAGCTTATACATGTTTTCACGTCCTTCACCTCCAGTCAGAAATTGTTCCTACTGACTCCATTGGAATCAAATAAACATAATCAAGTCTAATTTGGAATTATCTTCACAACTCTCAATCGCAAAGGGGAACGCCAGGTCGCTAATCTAAGGTCTGAAGCAGTAAATTTCAAAGAGATTCAACTCTCTTCAGCTCAAATGAAGCAAATCTCTCTGCCATATCTACCTAGCTCCATCTTTCTACCAGTTACTAGTTATTTTTTTGGTTGATACCCTTACTCCAGAGTTGCCTCGCTTAGCTTCTTCATCCTCTCCCTTTTTCTTCTTCGTGAAGCATATATACTTTCACTGCTTAAAAACTTAGAATACCAAAGGCGGTACCTTCATGGTGAGACCAACATTGCCGTGCCAGTGTTGTGTATGTTGTCCAATACACAGATAGCATGAACATTTATTCAGCAATGACTGCCAGCAAAATAGCCTCTAACGACACAGGAGTCTCATCGACGCATTCTATGCTCAGCACTTTACTTCCGTACTGACAGAAAGCAAGGGAACTCAGCTGGGACCAAGAGTTGAAGCGAGACAGGAGGAGAGCCAACCAAAGACTCAAAACTCTATATCCAAGACTGGCAATGGGATATTCTCCCTCACATAGAGAAAGAAGAACTCTCAACCCCCCACCCCCCCAATACCCAACAAAGCCAAGATAAAACTCACGGGGCTAATAGTGAGATCATAATAAATAGAGAAGAGAGAAAACAGGCAGTGTAAAGTGGTATCATCACGAAAGTGCTGTGTTTATAAGTTTTAAAATCCAACAATAATGAAAGGGCTTAATTTGATGAAAGGTTTCACTATTTGTGGCATATTTCTGCACATAAAAGTTCGTAGATTATGTGACTACGTATGAATGACCTGCCATTTTTGTACTTTATTACTTTTCTACCTTTTTTCAGGCCCAGGCCCGGCCCAAAGCCCGGC
>JAVXUP010003705.1:0-56249 GCA_033070095.1 Escallonia herrerae | reverse complement strand
TGATACGGAGGTTGCTTAATTAATTAATGGGTTTGGATAAAATTAGCGGATTTGAATTTGGAATTAATTGGGATGAAACTGTAGTCAATGACATAAAATATAAAAATATAAATATCCGTGATTAAAGACATAAAATTTCTATCGGCCATATACATAGTTAATCTCATATTATGGATATGTATTTTTAAAAAGTCAATACCGCCCCTTATATACTACATATTGTATACAATTTCAAACTCTAAATTTTAAATTAAAATTTTTCCTTTCCTTTCTCTATTTACTCTCTTGACTGCAAAAGTTTCTCAACTTAGGGAGGTACCGTGAAGACCAATCACCCGTTTGAGCATTCTCATCACTTGATGGGTACTTCCTATCACTACCTCCAAAGGCCTTTCCATCTCTCCCTCTGCATTCGGGGGGGGGGGGGGAGGATGGTTGTGTGTCTGTGTGTGAGCGTGTGTGAATGAAAAATTGAAGCTAAAAAAGCGTGAAAGGGACCAAAGGATAAACAAAGGGATATGTGCTTCTTGCTGCAAATTTGTTTAGTAGTTTCATTTGCTATATGGAGACGAAGGTACGACGATTGGGGTGTGTTTCACGCCCCCCATATGGAGGCAGACTTTCACATATTATTTCAAGATCTTTCTTATGACGAGAAATGTAATAAAAATCATTCACAAAAATGTAATCCTTAAAGAAAGTCATAGGAGTTTAATATGTAATCCAAATTAAAGCACTCGTATAACCACCAAGCCTAGTATATAAGTCTAATAACAAACAAATATTACTCAAAAAGAGGTTCCCAAATTCAACTATTATATACGGCTATTACAAGTGTTATTATTCTCCAAAGCCCAAATAGAACTCTTCAATAGCTAATAATCTCTTTGTAAATCATATTAGTTTAACAACCTGAAACAGGAGGAGAAGGGGGGTTAAATACAAAGCTTAACAAAGATAACACATACACTCACAAAGTACAATATAGGTTATTCAAGAACATATAGCTGAGTAAAAACGTAACATATATAATCCAAATCGAAGGTGCAACGACTATAAACAATCTCAACACTACATATATTATTTTTTAGGGATGTCGATATAACAAATATCAAATCAAAGTGAAAGGAACATATTCAAATAATTGAACTAAGAATCAAATACGATACAACCACATAATACACCTAAACACGAGCATGTTCTAACTTCAAATTTTACATACCGGTTGCCATTGTCATATCATGCCATGTTAACCTAATCACGTGTAGGTTCTAAACATTAGTTCAATTCAAAGGGATTCCAACAAATATTGAAGTATTTCAAAGGCATTAGAGCCACAAAACATCAAACATTGCATTTCAAGTCAAATAGCTTAACAACTTCAGAATATTTTCAATTTTAGAATTAAATAGAAGACGACAAAAAGACGAGTTCTAACGGAAATTGAATCACCTAAATCCGAATTCATACGAGTACATAATTAGGAATCGAAAGTAGTATAAACACAAAATAATTCAGAAACTTAGTGCACCCTTAGAAGCTTGACACGTGGCAAAGCATCTGAACTCTTTCGGTCCCTGCTTCATTTATGTTGGGTTTTTTTTTACCTTTTTAACACATAACATGCAATAACAAGAACCCTAAGTTTGTTGCTATATTTTTTACTTGAACTCACATCGGATTCGAATGACTTACGTATTTGGTCGGACAAACCAAAATAAAAAATCACGCAGTTTGACTCTTTCGATCTCTACTTCAAACAGTATTTTTTGTAGACTAGCCTAGAAAGCAATAAAATATTCCTCACAAGTCTGCTTGCCTAGAAGACTTGGGAATGCTTTGTGAAGAATACACGATGAAAGTGGCTCAAAAATTATGAGTGAGATATGAAGTGTTAGTTTCTCTTAAGAGATAATGTACCACTTCTAGGAGAAATGGTATAAAAGCTTTAGAGAAAAGAAAACTGATCCCTGAAAATGTAGGTCAAGGGTCCTATTTATAAGGATCTGGAGAGCCAGAAATGATAAAGATGACCAGATCAATTTATGATCTGATGATAAGATAAATATTTGATAAAAATTATATACTGAAAAAAGTGAACGAACCGGTCGGTTTTTCGTTCATCCCATAATTCAAAATATTTTTTTTGAAATTTAAGACACTATCTGCTCTTAATTTAGTAATTATCTCTGATTCTATTAGATGAGATGTACCCGATTCAAAAATTATCTTCCTATTTTATGTAAATCAAGCATCAAATAACTTGCATCAAGGATAAATTACAAATAATCTTCTAAGCAAATCACACTCCTGATATGTGGATGGGCTTATCTAAATGGATTGGACTGAGCCCAATTATTGATTGGACTGGACAACGGACCAGACTATTGGACTGAATTAAGTTACTCAAGTTTAATATATTATTAGGCCTAACCAATAATTACAAATTTTAAATAATAATAAAGCCCATAATTATTCAAATAATAAATGACTAGAAAAATGGAGTGTCTACAATAAGTTAAACACTTAGGTAACTTAAGCAATATATCTCTAAGTCAATATCTTAAATACGCAACTTAACCAATCTCACAACTGGAAATACTTTTACCCAGTGAATAATGACATAAGAACTAACACTCTAACGCTCTCCTCATCTAAAATGTTTTAAAACTGTGGATAGAGAGGAAAGCCAAGGAAGGGTTATGTGTTCTTAGACAACGTTCATTTTTTTTTATGAGAATCGCTCTCGATTGAAACGAGCATCCCTCGTAGTTGAGATTCTGTGGATAAATTTATGTAAACAAAATTCTTTTACATTTCAGTAGAAAGATGGCATTTAACTAACAAATTCATACTATACTATACCTTCAAAATACTTTAGATGAGATTCAACGACTCTTAATTAAGGGTTTTTGATATGCTTGATTCTTGACTCTGTTGATAATTCTGCGATGCCTCTTTAAACTGGTTTAATCACTTCATGCCTAAAGTTTGTTTGTTCCGAGGAAAAAAATTGGCTGCTACCCTGGTTAAAGGAATCTTCCTCCTATCTATATATAGTGACAATCAATCGTCTCTAAATATTTCTAGTGGCTTTTATTTAGTGACGCTAAAAAAGTGCTGCTAAAAATTATCATTGAAAGTGTTAGAAGAAAAGTCACTAGAAATATGTAGTGAATATTAGTTGTAGTATACAAGAGGTTAGTTTTAAGTATACAGGGGGTTGAAGGAAGACTCCTACAATCGGATAGGAGCCAAAGTTTGTTCTTATTCCAACAGTGGATGAGCATGGCAATCGGGTCTGTGCAATTTAAGAAAAAGTCTTTCGCATCTGTTATAGATGCCAAATCATCGGCCATGTCAATCAAGACTGCCATAGCTCCCTCTAACAAGCTCGGCAGAGAATTAAAATGGTGTTAAGCCATTATGCTCATTGATCTCTGTCTAATTTGTTTCATCAACCACATCGTCCACTGTTTTCGTGCAAGCTTCGCGCTTTAGCAAATTCTAACTGGAATAGAACTAGCCACGTCTACATTGACTAAGAGTTGGATGACCCGGTTATAGGTGAAACAGTGTCTTTGTCAGAATTGGGCATTCACGTTTTGGATGCTGCTTTTTATAGGGGTAGCAGACCTGTTTTGCATAGTTCTATAAATTCACTAAATGGGGATGAGAGACCTATGGATGATGATGAGCTCTTCTCGGCTTTGGGAGATACTGCTGAGACAGTGATGTCGTCGCTAAAAAATGCTTTGTCTCTGGTGAAGTGTGACATGGCATCCTTCAATTCCCAGTTTAATTGTGCTTTGAACACCTAATAAGCCACGTGTTCTACTCTTCGTTTGGTCAAAGACGCGTGGAGTTTTTTCTCTGAGGTGGTAGCCCATTTGTTTGAAACATACAAATTTTATCTTATGTTCAGAGTTATCTCCGGTTGGAGATGTTGTTTACTATGGTTTGGTCTACAGGCATCAAACAGTTAAGTTTTCATAATGAAACTTAGCTTCATATACAGCATAATATAGAAACTTTTTCTTGGTCCTCTATGTTTAAGTGGTGATTTAATCATTTATCCCCTACAGAGAGAATTGGTCCACGTTCTAGATTTTTCCCTAATGCTCAAATTTGAGAACTTTTTTGGAGCTTTTCAAGCTAACACATATTGGTTGGAGAGGTTTATCGTATACTTGGATTATAGGATAGATAGAGGATTTATTTTAGAAAAACTGGACCGGGCTATGGCTAATCCAGATTGGATATTCTGGTACCTGGAGGCAATACGGGTGGAGCCACTGTTGTATGAGGGGGGCTAATGTACCCCCTCAGATTTTGAAAATATATATATATATATAGTTTTTTTTTTCACAATTTCACACTCTCTCTTTGGCTCTTTCGCTCTCTGACTCTCTTTTCTCACCGACCGACAGGCGACAACCGACTAAGCTGCTCACGGCGCGATCGGCGCCTCACTCTTGCAGCCACGACGGCACGACACCGACACAAACCCACGACTGACGAGCAGCCGGCGTCGAGCCCACGATCTGGGCTATCTCTCAATCTCTATCTTCTAGATCTACGCATTCGGCGAGTCGGCAACGACACGGGATCTGGATCCAACCTTGAACCTTCAGTTCGGTCTTCACTCCAAATCTCCAACAGTTCACCAGCGGCCAAGAACTCTGGTGGGCGGCGAGTCGGCGACAAGTATGTTCCAACTTTCGAAACTTTAATATCGCCTTCATGACTTCATTGACTTGATCTTGCCAGTTGCCATCTCTCCAAAATTTGTTTGGCATAGGAAATTAAGAATGGATTATGGATAATCTTGAGCAGGATAAATGGATATTCTTGAGCATTGATTAATGAATAATGATTATGGATTTATGGATAATGTTGAGCATTGATTATGGATAATCTTGACCATTGAATTGATTATGGATAATGTTGAGCATTGATTATGGTTAATGTTTAGCATTGATTATGGATAATGTTGAGCATTGATTATGGTTAATGTTTAGCATTAATTATGGTTAATCTTGAGATATTGATTATGGTTAATGTTTAGCATTGAGATATTGAGATTGATGGAGGATGAGACCCAATTGGATTGAGATATTGAATGTGTGATTTAGTTGAATGGTGGGTTGAAAGTAGGTTAACACAATAATGAAACATGACTGGAAAAGTAAAAGAATAAAATATTTTTGATTAATTAGGTTATTTGATTGATAATTGATGGATTGATATTGAAAATAAAATGTGTTTTATTTTCAGAATGGATAAGTACTATAAATAAAAAAAAACCAAAGTTTGAAGAAGTGCAGTCCAATAAGAATGAACGTATAAATCAAGATACTATTCAACAGTCTTCAATTCCAACAGTAAGGGACAAGGCTCCCATTGTGCACTGTGATGTTCATTTCGGGCATTCAAGCAGAATTAGCGATGAGTTCAACTCTGACGAGCTTATTGCGGATCCTGGGTTGAGTCCAAATATTTGGGATTATGGTCCTAATGTTCGAGATAAAGTTCGACGAGCGTATTGGTCGAAAGGTCCTTGCCAACCTCGTCACCATAATTTTCCATCTCGACCAAAATTTGGGAAATATCTGGGAGTTCAATTAGATGTTTCAGCTAATCGAAGAGCGGTTTTTTCTGAGGTGGTTCAACGTGTTCACCACAGGTGTGCACATTGGATAGGATTACTTCTAAATAAGGCGGGACATGTTACTTTAATGCAGCCGGTTCTATCATCCCTCCTTATTCATTACATGTCAGTTTACAAATTCCCGATCTATGTTAGTAAACAACTATACCAAATTCTAACTCGGTTTTTGTTGGCGAGGCTTCCCACAAATCTATTCACTGGATTTCTTGGACGTTTTTATATCTTCCCAAAATCTTGAGGGTTTGGGATTTCATGATTTTAGATCCATTAATGAAGCTTTTTAGCTAAACAGGCTTGAAATTTTGGTCTTTGCCTCAAAGTTTTTTAGCTCAGGTTCTTAAATGTCGCTACTTCAAACACTAAGTGTTTCAGCAGTCAAAAAACTGCAGTAATAGTTCATGGACCTGGAAAAGTATTTTAGTGGGACCAAGGGATCTAAAGCAAGGCCTTCAACGGAAAATTGGAGATGGAAGATCTATCTTTGTGTGAATGGATTGGTGGCTACTCACTCGGTATAAGATTCCTAATAAATAAACAAAGTTTTGGACTTAATCTCAACATTCACACAGGACTGAGATATCAAATAAATTCTCTATGTTTCTAAAAATGGTATTTTTTCAGTGTCAACATCTTACAAATTTCTTGCTTATGGAAAAGTGAGTAATGTGAGTTTGGGAAATAGTATTCCTCCTCGTTTGTGGACTCGTCTTTGGAAATTGCCTATTTCGAAAAAAATTAAGTACTTTTCATGGTAATTTTTACACAAACGGTTTGTTCTTTCTTCTGAACTTCTCAAACGTAAATACTTAGCTTTTGACTCTTGTCCTCTTTGTCACGTCTATTTTGAACTCATGAACACCTTTTTGGAATGCTCTTGTCTTAGTGAAATTTGGTTTGATACCCTTCTATCTTTTAGTAATTCTGGTTTTACTTCTTCTCGTGACTGGTTCTGTTTTCGGTTAGCTAAACCTATCTTTCGGAAACCAATTGCTTACTGGTGTATCATTCGAATTTCCTATCTGCTTTGGAATATTTGGTCTGGTCGTAATGATATTGTGTTTCGAAGTCAGTTATTCAATTATGTTCTTATCTTAGGAAATCGAAATTTATGATTAAGGAACTACATTTTTCACGTCCATATCAATGGAAGTTACAAAAAATATTCAAATTTTGTACAATGATATATGCCACTCGTACTGCCTTTATTGGACTTCAACATTTTTATCCTTCTCTTTATACCCTATTTTATCTGGATCCCCATTTCTGTCACTTTCAACAAGCTCCTATTGCTTGTGCAATCACAGTTTCACGTCAGCAAGCTGAAAATAGGTTTGGGTTGGTTTGGTTTGGTTTTATTTAATTCGCACTAGGTTCCAATCCGCTCCTATGTTGCCTCCTTTAGCCTTTCGGACATACGGAATATTGATGCGTATGCCCTTTTTGTTGGCGCTTAATTGGCTTATTGTGTGATAACTTTTTTCTTCTTATTCACTCAAAATATTATGTGAATGAACCTATTACGAAATCTAATCAATGACAAAATCATCAATGTTTGAGTTATTGTGTGATAACTTTTTTCTTCTCATTCATTCAAAATATTATGGGAATGAACCTATTATGAAATCTAATTAATGGCAAAATCATCAATGTTTGAACAGTTTTTGTAAGCAGTGTGATAAAGGGTGTACATTGTCTATTTTTTTGTTTTGAGATGATATTCAGTAGCCGATTCTTGCATTCAGTGCACATCAGGAGAGGTACAAATAGAGTTCATCCTTGGCTTCAGTGCTTGCTTTTTTTGCTCTACGTAATGGTCAAAGTTTTCATCAGTTATGGTTTGACAGTGTACAGGCTAAAGTTACTTTGACTTCAACTGTTGCTGAGGATTAAAGAGCTCTCACTCTGGATTTTTGGGTACAATTTAGCCTTGCTTCGAATTGCTTATCTTGGCCAATGTGGTATGGGGTTGTCATCCACTTTTATCTGCTATGTTTCTATTCCCTTTTCTCTTCTCTAATAGACAATCAAGACTTTTCTTGTATCTTGACCTGCATGGTATATATTCCTCTTTCAACAAAAAAAAAAGAGTTGTAGTCAAGGGATAGTTGAGATGGCACCATCAACACTTTACCTTCTAAATAATTCTTCTTTGTACACAAGTACTCTCTCCGTCCCTAAAAAACTGATCATATTTATTTTTTGGACCGTCTCACAAAAATTGATCATTTTCAAATTAGGAAAGATTCCGTAGGTATTTTATATATTTATCTTTTTTATACTTTTTTATTCTATTTCTCTAACCACATTTAATTCTCTACCAACTCATTTTATTTCTCTTGGACCACCACTTTACACTTTTTTATTCTATTTCTCTCTCCACATTTAACATTCTACCATCTAATTTTCTCTCTCATGGCCCACTCCCTTCTCCCCTCTCTCTAAAGGGTAAAATGGGAAAGACACAATATATAACATAAATCCTTAATATACGTGCAAAGTCAAATGGATAACTCTTTTATGGACGGAGGAAACATTATTTTGGGCTACATATACCAAAAGAAAAGGATTAAACGTAATACAATGCTTTTGCATGATTGCTGGCGCATCTTTTTGTTCTTAATAATCAGTCAATTGGCATTTTGTTTTTTCACTTTGTTATACTATACTTGTTATTGTTCCTAGATTGTTGCCTCCGTAGAAATCTTGAGTTGCTTGGGCTTTTTCCAATCCTCGTGGGTAGGTAGCTACTATGCTGCCAAAGAAATCTTTTACCAGCTCTCTTCGTGGCAGTCCTCCTGACCACAAGCAGCAACGCAACGAGGCAACATCCTCCGCACCCCCTATAATTGCCGGCAACCCTACTTTTTACTCCCATCACTTTTGTCTCTCCTGCCGCTCAAGATAACTTTATTACCATTCTCCCTCAAGAAATTACCGTCACTGAAAACTATGGTCCATCCTTCTTTTACTGTGTACATTTTCTCAAGGCATTTTCATTTTGGAAGCTTGATGTAATATACTCAAGGCTACCGCGTTAACTGTGTTGCCTGCGTTTATGCCAATCTTCGTTCTAATTATAAGATAAGTGAATACCTTATAATTAGTAAATCGATGATCAGACCCTTTTTTTTTCGACCACCACCACCACCCTCCCACCACCGGCAGCCACCTCAGGCGACCACCGGCAGCCACAGCCGGAGACTGCCGGCAGCCACCTCCGGCCACCGGCGACCACCCCGGAGACTGCCGACAGCCACCACCGGCCGCCGACTACCACCGCCGGATACTGCCGGCAGCCACCACCGGCTGCCGGAGACTGCCGGCGACCACCGGCAACCACCGCCGGAGACTGCCGGCAGCCACCTCCGGCCGCCGGCCGCCGGCCACCACCGCCGGTGACTGCCAGCAGCCACCTTCTACCGTCGGCCACCACCACCGTCGACCACCGCTACACCCCACCACCGCCACCGCAAACCACAAAAAAAAAAGGGTTACCAAACACCAAAAAAAAAAAACCTCAAAAAAAAAAAAGGGGTTATCAAACACCCACTTATTTTTATAAAAATAAAAAATTAAGCTGCTCTTTAAAAACTGAAAACCAAAAAAGAAAATTTGTCAAACGAACCCTAAGTGTTTCAGCAGTCAAAAAACTGCAGTAATAGTTCATGGACCTGGAAAAGTATTTTAGTGGGACCAAGGGATCTAAAGCAAGGCCTTCAACGGAAAATTGGAGATGGAAGATCTATCTTTGTGTGAATGGATTGGTGGCTACTCACTCAGTATAAGATTCCTAATAAATAAACAAAGTTTTGGACTTAATCTCAACATTCACACAGGACTTAGATATCAAATAAATTCTCTATGTTTCTAAAAATGGTATTTTTTCAGTGTCAACATCTTACAAATTTCTTGCTTATGGAAAAGTGAGTAATGTGAGTTTGGGAAATAGTATTCCTCCTCGTTTGTGGACTCGTCTTTGGAAATTGCCTATTTCGAAAAAAATTAAGTACTTTTCATGGTAATTTTTACACAAACGGTTTGTTCTTTCTTCTGAACTTCTCAAACGTAAATACTTAGCTTTTGACTCTTGTCCTCTTTGTCACGTCTATTTTGAACTCATGAACACCTTTTTGGAATGCTCTTGTCTTAGTGAAATTTGGTTTGATACCCTTCTATCTTTTAGTAATTCTGGTTTTACTTCTTCTCGTGACTGGTTCTATTTTCGGTTAGCTAAACCTATCTTTCGGAAACCAATTGCTTATTGGTGTATCATTCGAATTTCCTATCTGCTTTGGAATATTTGGTCTGGTCGTAATGATATTGTGTTTCGAAGTCAGTTATTCAATTATGTTCTTATCTTAGGAAATCGAAATTTATGATTAAGGAACTACGTTTTTCACGTCCATAGCAATGGAAGTTACAAAAAATATTCAAATTTTGTACAATGATATATGCCACTCGTACTGCCTTTATTGGACTTCAACATTTTTATCCTTCTCTTTATACCCTATTTTATCTGGATCCCCATTTCTGTCACTTTCAACAAGCTCCTATTACTTGTGCAATCACAGTTTCACGTCAGCAAGCTGAAAATAGGTTTGGGTTGGTTTGGTTTGGTTTTATTTAATTCGCACTAGGTTCCAATCCGCTCCTATGTTGCCTCCTTTAGCGTTTCGGACATACGAAATATTGATGTGTATGCCCTTTTTGTTGGCGCTTAATTGGCTTATTGTGTGATAACTTTTTTCTTCTTATTTACTCAAAATATTATGTGAATGAACCTATTACGAAATCTAATCAATGACAAAATCATCAATGTTTGAGTTATTGTGTGATAACTTTTTTCTTCTCATTCATTCAAAATATTATGGGAATGAACCTATTACGAAATCTAATTAATGACAAAATCATCAATGTTTGAACAGTTTTTGTAAGCAGTGTGATAAAGGGTGTACATTGTCTGTTTTTTTGTTTTGAGATGATATTCAGTAGCCGATTCTTGCATTCAGTGCACATCAGGAGAGGTACAAATAGAGTTCATCCTTGGCTTCAGTGCTTGCTTTTTTTTGCTCTACGTAATGGTCAAAGTTTTCATCAGTTATGGTTTGACAGTGTACAGGCTAAAGTTACTTTGACTTCAACTGTTGCTGAGGATTAAAGAGCTCTCACTCTGGATTTTTGGGTACAATTTAGCCTTGCTTCGAATTACTTATCTTGGCCAATGTGGTATGGGGTTGTCATCCACTTTTATCTGCTATGTTTCTATTCCCTTTTCTCTTCTGTAATAGACAATTAAGACTTTTCTTGTATCTTGACCTGCATGGTATATATTCCTCTTTCAACAAAAAAAAAAGAGTTGTAGTCAAGGGATAGTTGAGATGGCACCATCAACACTTTACCTTCTAAATAATTCTTCTTTGTACACAAGTACTCTCTCCGTCCCTAAAAAACTGATCATATTTATTTTTTGGACCGTCTCACAAAAATTGATCATTTTCAAATTAGGAAAGATTCCGTAGGTATTTTATATATTTATCTTTTTTATACTTTTTTATTCTATTTCTCTAACCACATTTAATTCTCTACCAACTCATTTTATTTCTCTTGGACCACCACTTTACACTTTTTTATTCTATTTCTCTCTCCACATTTAACATTCTACCATCTAATTTTCTCTCTCATGGCTCACTCCCTTCTCCCCTCTCTCTAAAGGGTAAAATGGGAAAGACACACAATATATAACATAAATCCTTAATATACGTGCAAAGTCAAATGGATAACTCTTTTATGGACGGAGGGAACATTATTTTGGGCTACATATACCAAAAGAAGAGGATTAAACGTAATACAATGCTTTTGCATGATTGCTACGCATCTTTTTGTTCTTAATAATTAGTCAATTGGCATTTTGTTTTTTCAGTTTGTTATACTATACTTGTTATTGTTCCTAGATTGTTGCCTCCGTAGAAATCTTGAGTTGCTTGGGCTTTTTCCAATCCTCGTGGGTAGGTAGCTACTATGCTGCCAAAGAAATCTTTTACCAGCTCTCTTCGCCGCAGTCCTCCTGACCACAAGCAGCAACGCAACGAGGCAACATCCTCCGCACCCCCTATAATTGCCGGCAACCCTACTTTTTACTCCCATCGCTTTTGTCTCTCCTGCCGCTCAAGATAACTTTATTACCATTCTCCCTCAAGAAATTACCGTCACTGAAAACTATGGTCCATCCTTCTTTTACTGTGTACATTTTCTCAAGGCATTTTCATTTTGGAAGCTTGATGTAATATACTCAAGGCTACCGTGTTAACTGTGTTGCCTGCGTTTATGCCAATCTTCGTTCTAATTATAAGATAAGTGAATACCTTATAATTAGTAAATCGATGATCAGACCCTTTTTTTTTCAAGGCAAACTCCATCCATTTCTTTCAAATAATCTTCTATAACCAGATCACGGTCACTTTTTATAACACATAGGAAGCTAATGAAATTATTTTGGTAAAATATAACTGTTGCCAGCACTATTGGTTTGCCTAATAGTGCTGCAAAACATGAAATTAGTAAACATTTACTGAGATAGGTGGATCTTAAATTTTTGTTAGTGAAGATCAATTTGCTTGTATAATGCTTTACTTGTTGACAATTATATCTTTTGGTTTCCATCCTTATATGAAGTATGAATATTTGCAAAAGGGTCTTAACTATTAACTTAACCAAAAGATGACTCTCACTTGTGATAATGCTAAAGCAATCGTTTTTGTCTGCATATTCTATTTACTTGAACATTAGTTCGCATTGACTTACCTGATGTCGACTAATTCTGTATTCATTTGTATGTGATATTACTGTTTTTAAGTTTGACTGCAAACTGCATACCATAGCTTATACACATAAGTGGCTTACTTGATTGGCCTTGCATTATGTTTTTTATCATTCAAGATGGCATCTAACTTGTTTTTTATTCAAAAAGTTTCGAATATGGGATTTAGTATCAAAACATTCTGAAATTGGTCAAGTAACCAAGGATCGTTGGATGCAATCAAAAGCTGTTGGAAAATATTCCAAAAAAAAAAAAGGTATTTTATTAGCAAGCTTACAATAATTATGAGACTAAAGAATAACAAAAAAAAAATTACCTCTGAATTTTGTGAGTACAAAAAATATGTTTACCTCAATGCTCCATAATTCATTACATTGCTTTTACCAAATGTGGAAGTCGATGGTCCAAAGGATTTACCTTGAATACCTTAAAATAAGTTGTTAAACTGGGTTGAGGCGCGGACTAGGTCGCTCTCTTTAAGACGGTTCGGGCCCCTACGGAATGTACCGGTGCAATAGGTTCCAACGCGCCGCCTCCAGGATACAACAGCCCAGCTCTTTTTCTGCTGTAGCTTCTCTCAGTTTGCACTACCGGAGAAGCAGAAGCTTCACACAACACCTTACTTTGCCCCCAATGAAAACACATATTGCAAAAATATATATCTCCAATAAAAGAGATCTAACTTAAACTCAACATGAAAGAGGACATAATTTAATCATACAGCACAATAATCTTAAGACACAAGGTCATGAAAAATGGGTGTAAATGACCTCGGAGCTTGACAGGTTAAACCAAAGCAAAAGCTCCCTGTCCTCCTCTTTTTAAGGCATACAATCATGCCCATATATATAGTCTGAATCATATCTAATGAGCATGAAAGGTTACAAAAGTATTTACATTCGCATTGAAAGAGAGGGGTGTTAAAATCTATTTATGATCAAACTTGTAACTGAAAATATGATGGATATTAAATCCAAATAATTGAAAAATTTTGTAACCGAAGAAATCAAATGTAAATAATGATCAAAATTATAACTGGTTCAACTTCATTATCATGCTGCCTAATATAGTAGAAATGAGTTTGGTTGAAATTCCTTTTGTGTAAAACTCTTTTTGTCTAACTGTGACTAAAATGGGGATTACTATTTTTATTAAAATACAAATACCAACAAAAGCTCCATCCATGTCCAACCAATAGCTGCTACACAGTCTTCTAGACTTATCTCTTGCAACGAATGATCTTGAGTTTTTGGTACTTAACCCTTATATTTTACATGCTTGTATCCTTCGCTAGTTTGGATGTCCGTATGTTGGATTTGCATGATGTACACATACATAACGCACACATAGTTTGGTTTTATTGCATGTCGCGCCACTGCCGCCCGTTGTAGAAATCTCCGACATTCCACCCGCCCTCTGCGCACCAATCGTGGCTGAGTGCATCGCCAGTAGAGTAGCGCCAACCTCAACCACGGACTCCGGCAATGTGTCGTGCCGTCGCGCCACCACAGCCTGAACCGGTGTCTCATGCTCACGAATCGGGGCAGCAACAACAGACTCAGGCTCCGCCATATCACCACCATCACCTCCCACAACCTGCGTCTCCATGCCTGTCCACCAGTCCTCGTCAATATCAAACATCACTGTATCGCTCCCCTCTCCGCCGTATAGTGCCCCCACCGTTTCCTCAGTAGCAGGCAATGGACTCACCCTCCTCGTCACACCGGCCGCCAATATCTCGACGGCCTCAGTCTCGTCACTGTCAACTGATCTGCCGGCCTCGGCTGCCATAGCCTCCTCGCCTTCGATCTCGGTCTCAGCCTCGCTACCCTCCGTGACCGCCTCTTCCTCGTCCCCCTGGCAAAACCGCTGTCAGTTCACAAATTATGAGCAATATGCAAACCATATTTATACGACAAAAAGAAAGGACAGAAGCAAACCTCAGAGTCTAGCTCCTCTAATACGTCGCGCGGCCTCTTCGCCCCTGATATGTGTGGGGCTGATGTACCAGCACTAGCCTAACGCGCTGTCTCCACCATCCCCACTCCCAATGCCGATAAAGGGCCCTTGCCGGCCCCCGGCACCCTCGGCACCTCTGCAATAAGCTCCTCTCCGCGGTCCTCCCCTGGGGCAGCATCCCCCAACTCTCCGGCATCCTCCTCCGCCTCCCTCTCCGAGCTCGGAACAGAACTCCCGGTCACCAGTGACAGCATCCCGCACTGCCTCGCGACTGTGGCCGATATCAGACTCAGGGCTCGGTCGCATGCGAACACATCTACCTGTCGACGTATGCCTGACGGCTGTGCCAGCCATCTGGCCCAACTCCCTCGCAGCCGCTCCCACCAATGCGCATAATCCGCTGTCACCTCCCCTGCCACCTCTATCCCTGGCTGCCTCCACTCTGTCGTCGGTGCCGGCCACTCGCGGGCTCTGTCATATCATGTATACCCAAAAGCCGTCGCCACGCTCCAAGGGCTGTCATAACCGCATGGGGGCTCTAGGTCATACCCAAATGCCAACGACAGACGGTCCGAGCAATACCTCGCCACATAATAGCAGCACTCGGCGGGCTTCCCGCCATCATCTGTCAACACCGGGAGCCAGCCGGGAAAATACGCAACCAATAGCGCCAGCTATCCTAGTGCTAACTCGCCTCTCCTGCTCAGATCTGTCGTCACCTCCTGCACGTGCAGCCATGGCGGCGTACCATATGACGCATGCATCTCCATATAGGGCCGTCGCTCGCATTCCTCCCGTTTGTCTAGAATCTGTGCCAACGGACACCCCGACCTCCTGATGCCTGCCCAAGCAAACGCCCGAGACCCGCTGCACCATAACGCTACCTGCCGTGACCTGCCTGGACGGGTCACTGTCCCCATCGTCGGTGACGGATGTGCGAGTGGGTATCCATCGGGCCGGTACCCCGGAAAGCACTCGTACAGGTACCTCTGCAAGAACATCCAGTCCACGTACGTCACCACCTGATACCGACCATATGACCGCTTCACGTCATTCACGAACTGATCTAGCCACGAGTATAACGTGCCCAAATACACCGGAGCCAAGCCGACCCGCCTTCCCTGCGCCATCCGAATGGCCAAGGGAAACACCATCGGGGAAATGCCATCCTCAGGTGTCCCCTCAAACACAAACCTGCAAGCAACGACCGGCAACATATGTCAGTTTGACGTTTTACATGGCAAGCAGGACATACGATATATTCACGCATAATCACATGACAATACAAAAATTTACCTCGACAAGAACATAGCCAAAAACGCCACCAACTCGTACCGATCGCTGCCATGATACGGCCCCATCACGAACTGGGCAGCATTGCCCAACCTCTGGCCTGTCCTCGCCTGCGGCGTACCATAGAACTGGCGCAGCCAGCCAGCCACCGTACGTCCCCTTCCGGTGCTTCTTCGTCTCCGCCAGGATGTCTAGTAGCTGCGTCTGTAACAACCGCTCCTCCCCGCTCAGCCGGGTCACCCGTGCATCCACCTCCCCGTGTATCGGCAGCCCTGTCAGCATCAACACATCGAGTAACGTCGGCCCGATCTCCCCGAACTCGGTCACGAACGTATGCGACTGCGTACTCCATCTTGCCAGCAATCGGGTCATCCCTGACGTATCCCTATATAACTCCAGCCCCCTCGCCGTGATATTGATCGCCGGTAACAGTCCCAGTGCCTGCAACACCTGCGCCCTCTCCGGTGTCTCCACCATATGCTCACACCAAAAGTCCCACCCTACCGGCATCGCACTATGGCCCTTGAACATCACCGGCGACCAAGGTATGTCCTCTCTCCCAATCAACAATGCCGGTACATACCTCGGCGACATCACAGGCGCCTCCGACCAGCTCGGCGCGCGAAGGTAGGGTGACGACAGCCGAGGCTCCTCTCCCATCGACGGACCACCCCACAGTGTCGTGAACATTCCGTCTGCCACACGAATAGCCAACTCCTTCCACAGCTCCCGGTCCGGTACACACGGTACTACCCCCTCACCCCCAGCAATGTGTTTGTCTTATCCGGCTCCGGATCGTAGGACCTCCTACCGCCATCATCAAAGGTCAATGGCACTGCCGCCTCGACACCCACTGATGGTATGGCCTCATCGACTGGCGGCGCCGGCACAGGTACAGTCATCATACCCCGCGGCGGTCGCGATGTACCCGCCGCGGCCCCTCGGGCTTCGCCCACATCTTCTGCCGAACTTTCTTTGCTGCTGGCGTAGCTCCGGGCTGTGAGGTTAGGACTTGGGCCTGTCGGACACCCTGCGTGGCCGACCCCCCATGACTGGCCGACCCCCTTCGCGGGGCCGACCCCCCTCGCGCGGCTGACCCCCGGTGGCTGGCCGACCCCCCTCCCCTCGCAGAGCCACCGACCTCTCCTCTCGGCCGACCCCCTGGCCCCGACGACCCCTCGCCCCCTTCTGCCTCTTCTCTCACCATCCCTTTTTCTCTCCCTCTCTCTCTCTTTTTCTCTCTGGCTTTTGTGGGCACAAATGGCGGTGCCTCCGCCCCCTCCCCCTCCTCTCCTTATATAGGGGTGGGCAATTTTCTTTTCTTTTTCTTTTTTCTTTTCTTTTCTTTCTTTTCTTTTTCTTTTCCTTTACTTTACGCTCCCGTCCGTCGGCGCCTCGCCACAGTTTGTCGACCACGCGCCGTCGCCGCCATGACCGCCGTGCGCGCCCACGTGCCACCCCTACGGCCTTCGTCGCACGCACTAACATGACAACTCCGAGACTGGCCCCGTCGCCAGCGTGCCGTTTCCTCGACCCATGTCGCCCGTCTTAACTCATCGCGCTCTCTGCAACGCGCGCTCAATGCCAATGGTCTCTTGATGCTCGTCACCGACCGTGCTCAATTGCCACGACAACATCACCAAGTATTGTCCCCGCGACGATCGTCGCCATGCCCATGCACCACGACCCTGTTACAAGCCTCCGGGCATAACACCCGTTCACCACGCCGTGCGCCCCGCCATGGGCATGGAAGATCCCCGACCCACTCTCCAGAGTGTGCGGCATCATGGGGGCTCCGCTCGTAGTGCTCCAGCACGAAGACCCCTCCCTGCGGCATGGGCTGAGCGCCACCACGGGCTAGCGCCATCGCCGGCTCAATCAAACTGCGGCATGGGCTGAGCGCCATCACGGGCTTAGCGCCATCGCCGGCTCAATCAAACTGCGGGACGGGCTTCGTGCCATCGCCGGCTCAATCAAACTGCGGGATGGGCTGTATGCCGTCACCGGCTCAATCAAACTGCGGCATGGGCTGAGCGCCATCACGGGCTTAGCGCCATCGCCGGCTCAATCAAACTGCGGGACGGGCTTCGTGCCGTCGCCGACTCAATCAAACTGCGGGACGGGCTGTATGCCGTCACCTGCTCAATCAAACTGCGGCATGGGCTGAGCGCCATCACGGGCTTAGCGTCATCGCCAGCTCAATCAAACTGCGGGACGAGCTTCGTGCCGTCGCCGGTTCAATCAAACTGCGGGACGAGCTGTATGCCGTCACCGGCTCAATCAAACTGCGGCATGGGCTGAGCGCCATCACGGGCTTAGCGCCATCGCCGGCTCAATCAAACTGCGGGACGGGCTTCGTGCCGTCGCCGGCTCAATCAAACTGCGGGACGGGCTGTATGCCGTCACCGGCTCAATCAAACTGCGGCATGGGCTGAGCGCCATCACGGGCTTAGCCCCATCGCCAGCTCAATCAAACTGCGGGATGGGCTTCGTGCCGTCGCCGGCTCAATCAACTGCGGGACGGGCTGTATGCCGTCGCCGGCTCAATCAAACTGCGGCATGGGCTGAGCGCCATCACGGGCTAGCACCATCGCCGGCTCAATCAAACTGCGGGACGGGCTGTATGTCGTCGCCGGCTCAATCAAACTGCGGCATGGGCTGAGCGCCATCACGGGCTAGCGCCATCGCCGGCTCAATCAAACTGCTACACGGGCTTAGCGTCATCGACGGCTCCATCGCCAGGGACCCTGGCCCCCGCAGCAAGATGGGCTGTAACCACATTGTTTATGCGTGTGACGCCCGCTCGGGTTGCCCCTCCGCGCACGCCACACGCAGGGGGCTTATGTTCATACCCTATTCTGGTCGCACCCCAGGACCGGCTAAGGGACCCACTTTGCACGACACATCACCCAGTCAGCGGTCAACTTTTCAACGCTCGAGGGCCGGTCAAAGCAACGCATGCTCAAGTCACGTGAACCATTCGTGAAGCGACCTCGGCGTGCCTTCCACCTTGGGGGTCGGCCACCCCAAGGGGTCGGCCTCCCTTGGGGGTCGGCCATCCCCAGGGGTCGGCCACCCTTGGGGGTCGGCCACCTGCCTTGAATACCGACGCCGTCACCTTTGATCGTGCTCCGTTGTCACGACGACCGGCACTCGCGGCCGCGCTCCACCATAGTCGCGAGGACCGTCGCTCGCGGCCGCGCTCCGCCATAGTCGCGACGACCGTCGCTCTCGGCCGTGCTCCTTCGTCGCGATGACCGTCGCTCGTAGTCTCGATGACCGTCACTTGTGGCCGCTCTGTCGCCATGACAACCGTCGCTCACGGTCGCGCGCCATCCACGCAACGACCCTTGTCGCTCAGAGATCACTCTGCGACCCTCGTCGCCCGCACTCAACCGCGCCCCATGCGCCGCAATCATGTTATATGCTTACGGGATAGGCTACTCCTCCAGGACACTATCTCCGCCAGGGTGCCTGCGTGACTGGCCTACGTGCTCTGGCACTGGGGGCTCGCGTCGGCACCCCTAAGGACTATGACCCCCGGGTCACTCCGAGATGGGAGCAGGTCTTCGGAAGGGCATCTTGCCTAGTCCACCTGGCAGCTGGGCGTCGGGTCTTCCCCACCGCTGCCAGGCCTGTGGGATTCAGTAAGGGCTTGGACTGGAGGCTGGGGCAACGGGCTACTCTGACCATGCTACCGCGGCATGATCAGTCTCCTCAGACAGGCAGAGAGACGTCGCAAGGGCAGGGCAGCACGAACTTAGGGACCGGCAGTCCCAACGGAGGATCAGTGCTTTGGCCCCCTGGCGACGTGTCGTTCCCAGGGGTGACACATGTCAACTTATGACACATGCACATTTTTGCCTATAAATAGTGGACTTTGGAGCTTTTTCAAGGATCTTTCTCTCATTTGGACTCTTCACTTTCTCTCTCTAAAATGACATTCTCTCTGGAATTCTAGTGAGAGAAACACACTTGGACTCCCGTCTCCAGACCCTTGACGCTGCACCCTTGTCACGGACTGTAGACTATCGGTCCTGTTCATCGTCACCCTGCCTGCGCAGCGCTGCCAGCCCTCACGACCTGTCTGGGGAGCCTTGCCCTCAGCCCTTACGTCGTCCTTGCTGTCTCCCGCGTTGCCTACCTGGAAGCTGACTCAAACCGCATCCTTTGTGGCACCTCCACGTAGCATCGAACCATTTTCGGCATCATCAGAAAGGAAGGAAGAGACTTTGTAAAAAAAGATGCAAGACAAAGAGTACCTTTTCTAGATTCAAATGTGTATGGCATGCTTGATTATTTACTCAGTGTGAAGCTGATTGAATTACCAACAACTATAACAACTGAAACAAGCTGGTCAAGTTAATGACCATAACAACTGCAGTTATGATTGACTAGTTAGTCACCCTATGAAGAGATGCTTCGTCCTAAAAGGCAAGATCATGCAATTGGCACGTCAAGAAAGGTTACCCTCGAATAGGACGAGGTATCTACAAATTAACTTCCATTGTCTGTCTCTTTTCATCCTCTTATTTGGAATGGACTAACTGTGCAACACAAGGAGTCTAGCAATATATATATGTGACTTCTTCCTATATTATTGGCTTTGTTTACTCTTTGAAGTTCAGATAGCAATTCTCAGTTAATTGAAGTGTCATTCCTCGTAGTCCATTTGTCATAACTTCCATATGTGGGGGCATATTGACAACATCAGATTCTGCTGACCCAAAAGGGAAAGGATGGACCTCATCATTCATCAAATGAAGTGACACATAGTGGTAGAGAATAAACAACTGACAAGGTCTAGGATGATACATAAACAGTCTAGAGGCAAGTTGTCAGATGTAAAGGTGTTATGCCCAACTAATTCACACCCAGTTGTAGAGATTATAGATGGAAGTAAAGGTGCTACTGTCCAACTAGCTCACACCCTAATTGAAGAGGGGTCTCATACATGCATCAACAACTGTGTTGCATGGATTTGTGCTATCACATTCTCGAGTGATGATCTGCTTCTTGACTCACGACCTTATAATCGCCTTTTGTTAGTGACTTGATATACTTGAGTGCAAGGACTTAATAGGATACTACTATATGGTAGGTCTGCTACCAATATTCTACCTCTTAAAGTAATGAAGAAAATTAGTGCTTCAATTGGTGACTTCGAAGCAATCGTTGAATGACTCAAGGGCTCGACGAGGGTGGCCAGATTATGTTGGCATAGCAAGGCAATAACTGTTAATTAATGACATGTTTCATGTGATAGCCAGTCGAGACTTCATACAATATGCTTCTAGGACAATCATGGCCGCACAAAAATTGGGTGGTACAGTCTACTCTTCATCAATGCTTTAAGCACTCTTGTAATGGTATAGTAAAAAAAGTTGTCGTTGATAGCAAGCCTTTTACGGAAGCAAAATCCTACTTTGTTGATATTAAATCTTACATCGAAGTCACCATTGAAGAATTCTAGACAAGCACTTTTGTGTCAATGAGTGAGGCTAAATGCCAAAAGAAATCCTTATCAAACCAGTTGAAAATTTTGTTTCGACCAAGAGAAAGGAAAATGCCTGCAACCTTGCAACATTAAAAGTGCAAGTCAGCCTCACAGATGCACTCTAAGCAGACGTCATACAACACATATTTCAAAGATGTGGCAAAACATTGATTCAAGACTATTTTGTTGCTAGGACGTGTTCCAGAGAAATAGACAACAGCTCTTGCAAACTTTGCGCACAATGCTTAGTGTGAGATATTTCTTCCAAGTCCATGTTAACAACGGCGATGCTCATGAACTCTTTCCTGAAGGTTTCATGGTCTACTTCATCAATGGTTACCCACGATATGGATAAGAGTACTACGAAAGACATTCCAAACAAATCATTTGGGTACTAAATACATTTTTGCCATTATCTACATCTTTGTTTCAGTACCATTAGCTAACAAATAGGGGTATGGAAATATGACAAAGTTCCGCAATGTCCTCAAATGAAAAAAAAACTTGTGCATTGGAGGGAAAAAGTCAAAGAAATGTGTTGGTACTACTTCAGCACACTGACATTCTTTCATCTTCATCCAGGAAAGCTTTGTTATGAAACTGGAAGCTCACAGTAGGATGCCACCAGTCTCACTCCATATACACAAGACATTGACTTTGCATGTGAACAATGCACTATCTATTTCTATCTGGTAATTAATGCTATGTCTCTTGAAGTGAATAAGAAAACTTGTGCAACAATGCTCTTGGCTTGCTCCACATATAAACCTTGCAAAAATTTCAACTAGGTTTGACTTGATCCCTTTAAGGTACGCAAGCCACTTAAACCTAAAATTCAAATTTGGTTGTAAGCCAAAAGAGAACCTCCACTTGAACTACATTTGACTTGATCCCTTCAGGGTACATAGGCAACTTAAAGCTAAATTCTAAGTTAAATCACAAGCCAAAAAAAATTTAAAATCTCTAACTAAGTTTGACTTGATCCCTTCGGGGTAAGCTTAGACATAAACTCTATGTCCAGTCACGGAAACCACAAAATAAAAGAGAGAGAGAGAGAAAGAGAGAGAGAGACCATTATGGTGTTACAGCTAGTACTGCGAGAAAAAACATACTACTTTGATGGTATTCAAACTAAAAGATGATACTTGGTTTCAAGGTTTGATTACATAAGGAAGAAAAGGAAAGCTTATATACTGGACATTGAATCAAGAAAGGGAGTGATTAGTGTTAAATCATACAAACCCTACCTGAGAAACCAAAAGAAAAAAAGAAAAATCATGACTTGCAAATCCACATGCATGCTAGTTTATTGTTATTTTAGGATGACATTCTCATGTAGAAATCACATGCAACACATGTGCAACTCTTGAAATGGCGCATGAACATTGCATGTGTTTTACAAAACTATGCTTTACTCCCCTCTAGAAGAGACACTAGGACTTTTCTCCTTGCATTGTTTCTTCTCCGTATGTCTGGACATGGTAAATTTGAGTTAGAGAATATCAATATACATTGCCTTTTCTTTTTATTTGAAAAAGCCTTCTCTTCTTTAAGTTAGCCCATAATCCAGGTACTCTCCAAATATAGGGTACTTCTCGGTGTATTCAACTTAAATACAGTCGGAACATAACATTCATGACATCATAACTCGTTTTACTGAAAGTTGTATGCGTTCAGAAGTTTCTAATGAAAATAATTTGCCACCGGTTATAGTTCACCCTACTACTATTGAATTCAAGATTATGTGCATGATATACCTTCACATCTATATTTCTATCCTAGCTCATTTCAATAGAACCTGTATTCCAAAAAATGTTTCATGAGAATTGTTTTAAAATCAACTATAGTCATATAAACTATGTCATTTTGTAGATAGTTGAAGCATTAATCATTATTCGACAACTCTTCTACTGTGTGAATCGTTTTTATGTGCATAATGACCTGATTTTCTCTTTATAAGGGTCATTTCATCTGACAGGCTCTCACAGTTCTTAGTCATGTGGTTGTTCCTGTGGTATGTTCCACTAACCTGGTACTACAATTTGAATGGCAACATTGAGCCTCATTAATCACTTTACATGTATTCTCTAAATATAGGGTACTTCTCGGTGTCCTCGGCGCTATTTGGCGGTAGAGATTGTTTGTCACTTGGTAGCTCCACAACGCAGCAGGTAACAATAGCTCTGTAACTAGCAACTACTTGTTTATACTTAAGATTTTTTTATTCATGGGGGCCTATCAACATCTACGGGTGATCTAGTGATCTACTAGAAGTTTTGAATGGCTCAGATTGGATATCTTGAACACTAAAAGCTACAATTAGTAGTGGTTAGAGGTCATATCTTAAATAGCAAAGGGATCCGAGGAAAAGGGAGGGAGCAGGCTAACCATTGCTCTTAGTGTCAGTTGGACAGGGAGTTGAAGATATCTTGTGCTAGATATGAATTAACTCCCAAGTTCGCTCAATGCATTTCAACCTTAAATTACAGATGATACTGAGCTTAAGAATGAAACTTTGCCGAGTCCTTTACACCATGCAAATAATCTTTAAGAGCCACTCGATCAACCCCCTCATGTGGTAAAATTACTTTTTTGACACTATTAAGTACATAGTTGTCAAATAAGTAGAATTATCGTGTATTCAAGTCCACCGATCATGTATTCCTATGTCAATAACTCAATAGGAGATTATAACAAGATTACATTTTCTATTTGAAAGCAACCGTTTCCGATTGTAATTGGTATTAGTTCACACAAACCTTAAATGAGAAGCAAAAGAAAAAAAATGATAACTTGCAAATCTACATGCATCAAATCGACATGCATACTAGTTCGTTATTATGGATGACATTATCATGTCGAAAGCACGTGCAGCATACGTGCAACTTCTAAATTGCGCTTGAACATTGCATGTGTTTTACAGAAACATGCTTCACGTGTCCCTCTGGAAGAGACACGGGGACTTTTCTCCTTGCATTATTTCTTCTCCATATGTCTAGACATCATAAATTTGAGCTAGCGGATATCAATCTCCATGGCCTTGTTCTCTTTATCTGAAAAAAAACTTCTGAAATTTAAGTTAGCCCACAGTTCATGTACATTTTAGATATAGGGTACTTCTCGATGTATTAACTTAAACACAATCGAAACCTAACATTTATAACATCCTAGCTCTTTTCAGTGAAAGCTGTATGCATACATAAGTTTCTAATGAAAATAATTTACCACTAGTTATACTCCACCCTACTAATATTGAATTCAAGAATGTGCATGATACACCTTAACTTCTATATTTCTATCCTAGCTCATTTCAGTAGAACATGTATGCCAAAAAAATGTTTCATGAGAATTATTCTAAGTTCATCTATAGTCTGATAAACTATGTTATTTGTACATAATTGAAGCAATCAACATTATGCAACCACTCTTCTATTGTGCAAATCATTTTTATGTGCATATTGACCTGATTTTCTCTTTATTAGCCCTTGGTCATTTCGTCTGATAGTCTCTTACATTTCTTATCCACTGCACATTGAGCAGATTATTTTTACCCAGTCATGTGGCTGTTCCTTTGGTATGTTCCACTAACTTGGTACTACGATTTGAATGGCAACATTGAGCCTCAATAATGAATTTGCATGCACTCTCAAAATATAGGGTACCTCTTGGTGTCCTCGGCGCTATCTGGCGATGGAGATGGTTTGTGACTCGGTACTCAACTATGTAGCCGATAAGAACAAGTTTATAACCAGTAACTACATGTTTATATTTTAAGCCTATTTTATTTATATCATTTCGTCCATGTTTGCTCCATATATTTCTCCCTTAGAATTACACATGATACTGAGCTTACGAATGAAACTTTGCGGAGTCCTTCATACCATTCAGAGAATATTTTAGAGCCATTCAATCAACACCCTCATATAGTAAAAAATACTTTTCCAACACTGTGAAGTACATAGTTGCCAAATAAATAGAAGTATTGTGTATTCAGGCCCATCGACGGGGTATCCCTATGTCAGTAACTAAATACGAGATTATAACAAGATTATATTTTTTGTTTGAAAAGGGCCACTGTTTATGGTCATGATTGGTATTAGATCACACAAACCTTACCTGAGAAGCCAAAAGAAAAACTGAAAAATTATGATTTGCAAATCCACATATCAAATCGACATGCATGCTAGTTTTTATTTATGGATGATATTCTAATGTAGAAAGCACGTGCAGCATACGTTCGACTTCTAAAATGGCGCATGAACATTACATGTGCTTTACATACCTTATTTGCCCCGCTGGAAGAGACACTGGAACCTTACATTGTTTCTTCTATGTATGTCTGGACATGGTAAATTTGAGTTGGCGGATAACAATTCATATAGCCTTGTTCTCTTTATTTGAAGAGAAGGCTTCTTTAAATTAGCCCATAATTCATGTATTATCTACTCATAGGGTACTTTTCGGTGTATTCAACTTAAACACCATTACATAACATTCATAACATCCTAACTCGTTTCAGTGAAAGTTGTATGCTTACTGAAGTTTCTATCGAAAATAATTTACCACTGGTTATGGTTCACCCTACTACTATTGAATTCAAGACTACGTGCATGATATACTTTAACTTCTATGTTTCTATCCAAGCTCATTTCAATAGAACCTGTATGCCAAAAATCGTTACGTGGGAATTATTCTAAGATCAATTATAGTCCTACAAATTATGTCATTTGTGGATAGCTGAAGCATTCATTATTATGAGACCACTCTCCAATTATGCAAATCGTTTTTGTGCATAATGACCTGATTTTCTCTTTATAGGCCATTGGTCATTTCATTTAACCGGCTCTTATAGTTCTTATCTACTGCACATTGATTAGATTATTTTTACCCAGTCATGTGGATGTTCCTGTTGTATGTTCTATTAAACTCGTACTACGAATTGAATGGCAACATTGAGATTCAATAATCACTTTGCATGTATACTCTAGATATAGGGTACTTCTCAGTGTCCTCGGTGCTATTTGGCGATGAAGATGGTTTGTCACTCGGTGCCTCGATAATACAGCAGGTAACAACAGCTCTATAACTAGCAACTACTTGTTTATATTTAAGACTTTTTTATTCATGGGGGCCGATCCATATCTACTGATTATTTTTCCACCTGAGATTTAGCCGTCGACTAAAAGTTGTGGACTGCTCATATTGGACATTTTTACGCTAAGCACTATACTTAGTAGTGGTTAGGGGCCTAATCGTGCCAAAAGTATCTAAAATAGCAAAAGGATCCAGGAAAATTGGGAGGGGGGAGGGGGGAGGGGCAAGGCTAACCACTGCTCTTAGTGGCGGTTAGACGGGGAGATATCTTACATAAGATATGGATAAGCTCCCTTTATTTATATCATCTCGTCTAAGTTCGCTCAATATATTTCAACCTTAAATTAGAGATGATACTGATTAATCCCCTAATGTGGTAAAAATTATTATTCCAGCACTATTAAGTACATTGTTTTCAAATAGGTAGAAGTATTATGTAGTCAAGTTCAACAGACCAGATACCCTCATGTTAATAACTCAATACGAGTTTATAACAAGATTACATTTTCTATTTGAAAATAGCCACTATTTCTTGTTGTGATAGGTATTAGATCATCAAATCTTACCTGAGAAACCAAAAGAAAAATGATGACTTGCAAATCCACATATCGAATCAACATGCATGCTAGTTTGTTATTTGAGGATGGCATTCTCATGTAGAAAGCACGTGCAACTTACGTTCGACTTCTGAAATGGCACATGAATATTGCATGTGTTTTACAAAAATGTGCTTTACTTGCCCCTCTAGAAAAGACACTTTGCATTGTTTTTTCTTTGTATGTCTGGACATGGTAAATTTGGGTTCCCAAATTTTAATCTCCATAGCGTTCTCTTCCTCTGAAGAAGCCTTCCTCGTCTTTAAGTTAGCTCATAATTCACGATTCACTTGATCCATCAGATCATACATCAAAACTTAAGAAACGTATGTATCCAAAATGTACTTACATATTTCCATGTAGCTTGCACATGGTGTCTACCAGAGTTTGTTTGGTCTTGGAAGAAGATGATTATATTTGGCTATAATGAAAATGGCACGATGCGGTCGACGAGGAGCAGATTTTTCATATTAAAAGTCTCACAAATCAGCAATAAGTTAACCTGTAGTATTTAGTTTGAAAGAATATTGAGTTTGACACATGTCTATGCAAGCATGGGTGCATGCCTGATAACTTACTTCGTTATTTGGGGATGGCATTCTCATGTATTAAGCACGTGCAACATACGTGCGACTTCTGAGATGTCGAATTCAAACATTGCATGTGTTTTACGAAAACATACTTTACTTGCCCTCTAGAAGAGACACTGAGACTTTTCTCCATGTGTTGGTTCTTCTTTGTATCTTTGGACATGGTAAACATGAGTTAACATATATCAATCTCTATAGCCTTGTTTTTATCACAAGAAGCCTTCTCTTCAGTGTAATAAGTTTTTAGGTACTTATTTTTTGTCAGCTTTAATAGTAGATAAGATGAAGTATCTAAGTTGGTAGACTTAATAGTTTTTGACACGGACCTTTAATTAATGTCAAAAAAGATCTTAATTTTAACAAACTCTAGTATTAAAAAATCTACATTAATCAGACTTGCTAGTAGGTTTTGAATACATAAATGATTGACATAGGGAATCTTATTAATCCGCTCCCTAGTTAAATAATCATTACTGTTTATGAAATTTTAGCTTATGAATGACATGGTTCTATTGTTCGCTTATTAAGAAGGTAGATGTGTGCTAGTATGTTTCCTTAAGTCTTTGTAATTGATTAGTCGTAGTTGCAATTTCTATTATTATTATTCAACTCGATCTTACTAAGTAAACAACATCAAATAAATTATTTTGAAGAAAATTGCTAAAAAGACACAATGACACTCATATAACTTGCTTTTTTACAAGTTATTTATGTATAAAATTCGATAACTTGGTATCATCAAGCTATTTATCTATAAGAATCACTATACAAAAAACGGAAAAACAAAGATAAAATTTTCTGAAAAAATTATTCAATTTAGCTTAAGATAAAATATTTTCAGTGGTAGTGCCTCAGAAAAATAAGTTTTTAGCTAGTTGTTGTTTTATCAAGTTTGATGGAGAAGAAGGAGCATCTAAGGTTAGTAGACTTGATAGTTTTTTTACGGACTTTTAATTAAAAGTCAAAAACACTCTTGATTTTAACAAACCCTAAAGTTCAAAAAGGGCACTTTGAGGAAAGAGGCTTAATGTGCATTAAAAGTAAAAAAAAATCTTTAAATATTAAAAACTTTAAAGCTCAAAAGGACATTTTAAGTAAAGATGGTTAATATTGTACTCAAAGTAAAAATCACATGCAATTAAAAGAACGCTCTTAAATTAATAAAGAGCACCTCCTAAGAAATAAATTTAACATTCATCATTATGAGACGACTCTTCTAAGATCACCTATAGTCCTATACACAATGTAATTTGTAGATAGTTGTAACATTCATCATTATGCAACAACTCTTTTGTTGTGCAATTTTTTTTTTACGTGCATAATGACTTGATTTCTTCTTTATAGGCAATCGGTCATTTCATCTGACTAGCTCTTGTAGGTTCTTATCCTACACATTGATCAGATTGCTTTTACCCAGTCAAGTGGCTTTCCTGTGATATGTTCTACTAAGCTGGTACTAGGATTTGAAAGACAACATTAAGCCTCAATAATGAATTTGCATGTATTCTCTACGTATAGGAAACTTCTCGGTGTCCTCAGCGCTATTTGGCGGTAGAGATGGTTAGTCGTCATTCGGTAACTCAACGATGTAACCGGTAACAACAGCTCTATAACTAGCGACTGCTTTTTATATTTAAGACTCTTTTATTCATATCATCTCGTCCAAGTTCGCTCAATATATTCTTGCCTTAAATTACATATGATACTAAGTTTAAAAATGAAACTTTGCCAAGTCCTTTGCACCATGCGGAGAATCTCTTAGAGCCATTCGATCTCCATAGCCTTGTTCTCCTTATCTGAAGAAGCCTTCTCTTCTTTAATTTATTTTGTAATTCATGTCGTCTTTAAATATAAGGTGCTTCTCAGTGTATTAGCTTAAACACAATTGGAACATAAAATTCATGACATCCTAACTCGTTTTAGTTAAAGTTGTACGCGTATAAAAGTTTCTAATGAAAATAATTTACCACTAGTTATAGTTCAACCTAAAAATGTTGAATTCAAGACTATGTGCATGATACATCTTAACTTCCATATTTCTATCCTAGATCATTTCAGTAGAACCTGTACGCCAAAAAACGTTTCATGAGAATTAATTTTAAGATCATATCAAGCCCTATAAACTATGTCATTTGTAAATAGTTAAAACATTCAACATTAGGCGACAACTCTTCGGTTGTACAAATTGTTTTTATGTGCATATTGACCTGATTTTCTCTTTATAAGCCCTTGGTCATTTCATCTGACAGGCTCTTACAGTTCTTCTCCACTGCACATTGAGTAGATTATTTTTACCCAGAATGTAGTTGTTCTTGTGTTATGTTCCACTAACCTGGTACTACGATTTGAATGGCAACATTGAGCCTCAATAATGACTTTGCATGCATTCTCTAAATATAGGGTACTTTTTGACGTCCTCGGCGCTATCTGGTGGTGGAGATGGTTTGTCACTCTGTACCTCAATGATGTAGCAGGTAAGAACAAGTCTATAACCAGCAACTACATGTTTATACTTAAGCCTCTTTTATTCATATCATTTCATCCAAGTTTGCTCCATATATTTCTACCTTATAATTACACATGATACTTAGCTTACGAATGAAACTCTACCGAGTCGTTTACACCATTTAGAGAATCTTTTAGAGTCATTCGATCAACACCCACATGTGGTGAAAAATACTTTTTCGACGCTATTAAGTACATAGTTGCCAAATAAGTAGAAGTATTGTGTATTCAAGTGTACTGACTAGGTATCTCTATGTGAATAACTCAATACGAGATTATAAAAAGAATACATTTTCTATTTGAAAAGAACCACTGTTTTTGGTTGTGATTGGTATTAGATCATACAATCCTTACCTCTGAAGCCCAAAGAAAAAACAAAAATGATGACTTCCAAATCTACATGCATGCTAGTTTGTTATTTGAGAATGACATTCTCGTGCAGGAAGCACGTGCAACCTACGTGCAATTTCTAAAATGGCGTAGGAATGTTGCATGTGTTTTACAAAACCATGCTTTAGTTGCCCCTCTAAAAGAGACACTAGAACTTACTGTTTCTTCTCCATATATCTGGACATGGCAAATTTGAGTTAGTGAATATCAATCTCTATAGTCTTCTTCTCTTTATCTGAATAAGCCTTCCCTTCTTTAAGTTAGTCCACAATTCATGTATTCTTGAAATATAGGGTACTTCTCGGTGTATTCAACTTAAACACAGTCGAAACATAATATTCATGACATCCTAACTTGTTTCGTTGAAACGCGTACAGAAGTTCCTAATGAAAATAATTTACCAGTGGTTATAATTCACCCTATTAGTGTTGAATTCAAGACTATGTGCATGATACTCCTTAACATTTACATTTCTATCCTAGCTCATTTCAGTAGAACTTGTATGCCAAAAAAATGTTTCATGAGAATTATTCAAAGATCAGCTAGTCCTATAAACTATGTCATTTGTAGATAGTTGAAGCATTCATTACTATGAGACCACTCTTCTATTATGCAAATCGTTATTATGTGTATAATGACCTGATTTTAGCTTTATAAGCCATTGGTCATTTCATCTGACAGGCCCTTATAGTTCTTATCCACTGCACATTGAGCAGACTCTTTTTACCCAATCATGTGGTTGTTCCTGTGGTATGTTCTTCTAATCTGGTACTACGATTGGAATGGCAACATTGAGCCTCAATAATCACTTTGCATGTATTCTTTAAATATAGGGTGCTTCTCGGTGTCCTTGGCGCTATTTGGTGCTAGAGATAGTTTGTCACTCGCTAATTCAACAATGCAGCATGTAACAACAATTCTATAACTAGCAACTACGTTTAGATTTAAGGCTCTTTTATTCATGGGGCCGATACCCATCTACCGGTGATCCAGCCGTCCATTAAAAGTTGATGGCTTAGATTGAATATCTCTAACACTAAGTGCTACAATTAATAGCAATTACCGGCCCACTCGAGCCGAAGGTATTTAAATAACAAAGGGATCCAGGGAAGGGGGAGGCTAACCACTATTCCTAGTGACGATTGGGCGTAGAGTTGGAGATATCTTGCGGGAGACATGGATCAGCTCCCTTTATTCATATCACCTCATCCAAGTTCGCTCAATATATTTCAACCTTATACAGTGGTGGAGGGAGTGGGGGGCACCGGTGGGCCAGTGCCCACCTACTTCTCCAGAAGTTTTGCCCTTTATATGATATATTTTATATCCAAAGATAAAAGTCCCTACCTAAAAATTTAAAATATACTTAAAGGAGATGTATTCTTGGTCATTTTACATATTAATGTATCTAAAAATTTCAAGGATGGTTAAAAAATATATCATTTTAGTCATTTAAAATGTTAAACTTACATAAATAAAAGACTTAGTTTACACATAAAGTCAACACAAAAAATTTCTTTTTGTTCTCACTCTTTACGGTTTCCAAAGTCTCAATACTTTCAAAGCCTTAAAGGCACATATGCGGACAGGAGAACACCACCTCCTCCTCAGTTCCCTTACCACACACCGGCCGTACCTCATGACGGCACACCCTCAACGGCCAACGCCACTGCCTCCACTTGCCGGTCCAGCTCCGACAGGTCACGGGCTTACAAGTCACGGCACCTAAAGCCCAAACGTCACGGCCTCACATGCTCAGGCAGGCTGCAAAGCCAATTCACAGGCTACCAGCAACACCGCTCATGAATGGCAGTTGCCAGGTCAATTTCTTGACGATCACACTAATGGTCGCCACAGTCCGTAAAAGTAAGGGAAGATCCAGTGATTAATTCCTAAATTTTCTACTTCTCAGAACCCTTCATTTTTTGTATCAATTTAGGATGTGACAATTGGGTTTTGGAACTGCAATTTATAATTAAGAATTGATAGAAGTTGAAAATTGGTATTAGTGAAACAGTTAATTTCAGATTGAGATTTTGGTGCCCACCTTAAAAAAAAAAATTCTGGCTCCGCCACTGACCTTATATTACAGATGATACTAAGCTTAAAAATGAAATTTTGCAGAGTCCTTTACACCATGCAGAGATTATTTCAGAGCCATTCGATCAACCCCTGCATGTGGTAAAAATTACCTTTTTGACGCTATTAAGTACATAGTTGTCAAATAAGTAGAAGTATCGTGTATTCAAGTCCACCGATCAAGTATTACTATGTCAGTAACTCAGTACGAGATTATAGCAAGATTACATTTTCTATTTGAAAAGAGCCACTGTTTCAGGTTTTGATTGGTATTAGATGACACAAACCTTACCAGAGAAGCCAAAAGAAAAAGAAAAATGATGACTTGCAAGTCAGAATGCATCAAATTGACATGCATCCTAGTTCGTTATTTGTGGATGACATTCTCATGTAGAAAGCACGTGCAACATACATGCGCCTTCTGTAATGGCGCTTGAATATTACACGTGTTTTACAAAAACATGTTTTACTTGCCCCTCTAGAAGAGACATTGGGACTTTTCTCCTTGCATTGTTTCTTCTCCTTATGTCCGGACATGGAAAATTTGAGTTAGCGGATGTCAATCTCCATATGTTTGTTCTCTTTTTTTAAAAAAGCATTCTCTTCTTTAAGTAAGATCATAATTCATGTAATCTCTAGATATAGGATACTTCTCGGTGTATTAACTTAAACACAGTCAGAACATAACATTCATGACATCCTAACTCATTTCAGTGAAAGTTGTACCCATACAAAAGTTTCTAATGAAAATAATTTATCACTATTTATAGTATACCCCACTACTGTTGAATTCAAGACTATGTGCTTGATACACCTTAACATCTATATTTTTATCCTAGCTCATTTCAGTAAAACATGTATGTCAAAAAATGTTTCATGAGAATTTCTCTATGATCCACTATAGTCATATAAACTATGTCATTTGTAGATGGCTGAAGCATTCATCATTATTTGAACGCTCTTCTGCTGTGCAAATTGTTTTTATGTGCATAATGACTTGATTTTCTGTTTATAAGCCATGGGTCATTTCATCTAACGGGCTCTTATAGTTCTTATCCACTGCACATTGAGCAGATTAGTTTTACCCAGTCATGTGGCTTATCCACAACAGCTCTATAACTAGCAACTACTTGTTTATATTTAAGACTCTTTTATTCATTGAGGCCGATTCACATCTACTGGTGATCCAGCCGTCCACTAGAAGTTCTAGATGGCTCAGATTGGATATTTCTTACACTAAGAACTACACTTGCTAGCGGTTAGCGATCCACTCGAGCCGAATATATCGTAAATAGTGAAGGGATCCAGGAAGGAGGGGGGAACGTAACCGTTACTCTTAGTGGTGGTTAGACGAGGAGTTGGAGATATCTTGCACTAGATATGAATTTGCTCCCTTTTGTTCATATCATCTCATCCAAGTTCACGCAATTTATTTCAAACTTAAATAGAGATGATACTGAGCTTAAGAATGAAACTTTATCGATCCTTTGCACCATGTAGAGAATCTTTTAGAGCCATTTGATCAACCCCCTCATGTGGTAAAAATAACTTTTTCAACGCTATTAGGTACATAGTTTTCAAATAAGTAGAAGTATCGTGTATTCAAGTCCAGCGACCAAGTATCCCTATGTTAATAACTCAATATGAGATTATAACAAGATTACGTTTCTTATTTGAAGAGAGCCACTATTTGGTTGTGATTGGTATTGGATCTCAAAAACCTTACTTGAGAAGGTAAAAGGAAAAAGAACAATGACGACGTGAAAATCCACATATCAAATGGACAAGCATGCTAGTTTGTTATTTGTGGATGGCATTCTCATGTAGAAAGCACGTGCGACTTCTGAAATGGTTCATGAAAATTGCAGAAAGCACGTGCAACATACGTGCAACTTCTGAAATGGTTCATGAAAACTGCAAGTGTTTTACAAAAACATGCTTTACTTGTCCCTGGATACTGGGAATTTTCTCCTTGCGTTGTTTCTTCTCTGTATGTCTGGACATGATAAATTTGAGTTAACGGATATCAATCTTCATAGCCTTGTTCTCTTTATCGTAAGAAGCCTTCTCTTTTTTAATTTAGCCTATAATTCATGTACTCTCTACGTATAAGGTACTTCTCGGTGTATTAAGTTAAACACAGCCAGAAGATAACATTCATGATATCCTTACTTGTTTTAGTGAACGTTGTATGCATAGAGAAATTTCTTATGAAAATAATTTACTACTAGTTATAGTTCACCCTACCAATGTTGAATTCAAGACTAGGTGCATGATACTCCTTAACTTTTATATTCTATCCTAGCTTATTTCAGTAGAACCTGTATGTCAAAAAAAAACATTTCATGAGAATTATTTTAAGATCAAGTATAGTACTATAAACTATGTCATTTGTCGATAGTTGAAGCATTCAACATTATGCGACCACTCTTCTATTGTACAGATCGTTTTTATGTGCATATTGACCTAATTTTCTCTTTATAAACCATTGGTCATTTCAACTAACAGGCTCTCACATTTCTTACCCACTGCACATTTAGCAAATTATTTTTACCTAGTCATGTGGTTGTTCATGTGGTATATTCCACTAACAAGTACTTCTTAGTTTGGAATCTCAAGTGTTTGTAAGGGTTTTGATCTTGAACTCGTAGCTAGAGCTAAGAATCAAGGTATCCTGGTTTCTTTGACCACTGAAATGTCAGTGGTATGGACATGGAAGAAAATTGTTACTAGTGGATTCTAGTGCTCTTGCAAGGGACTTTTTTCAAGATGTGCATATAGGCTTGAGGATAGTTTAAACCAAACCATTTGAATTCTTCTTGTCAAGTTTCTCTAACTTAATCTCTTTACTTATTGCTCTATGGTTGTTTGATATTGTGTAATTAGTATGTTGGTTAACTTGTATTAGTTTGATTGAGATAAATGTTTTTTATTAGCTTAAATTCACAATTAATTTTGACAATCCTATTTAACCCCCGCCTTGTGCTCTCTAAGATTGTTTTATTGGTTTTCACCTAGTCTTGTAAGCTGTGCCAAAATGACATTTGTTTACAATATTTATGGATTTTATAATTAGAATTCTGTCCATGAGCCTTCATTTTATGCAGTCTAATGTTGCCACATGTCCAGGCATGCCCCCTTTTTGTTCACGCCAAAATCCTTTCGTTGTCTAAACTTGCCAAGTGTTTTCATGTGTTAGGGTCTTCTTTTTATCTTTGTGCTTAATGTCACATCACGAGTTCCTGGCAGACTGATTTTGCAATGCAAGCCCCAATTGGACTGCCATGCAAGCGATGATCGAGCTGATTTGTGGCTGCATGGAGTGCTTGTGTGTCCAAAGAGTCCAGATTTGTATAGAATTGTCTAGAATTCTATAGAGACGTATGGAGTAATCTGGAATGTTCTAGAGTTAGGAAGACTTGTATAGACTCCTAGGGAAGTTTTGAGAACACTCTAAAAGCATAATGGTAGCCGTAGGATCGAGTCGATCTAGGTTGTCCACTTAGGAGTAGACTGCTATAAATAGGTGGTGAGGCATTTAAGAATCCAAGTGATCATCCAAGAAGAGATCCAAGAGTGTGTGTGGTCCTCTTGTAAAAAACCTTCTTGTGTAGTAAAATACTCTTTAGACCAACCGTGTCTATTTTGTCTGTGTGTGTGTGTGTGAGAGAGAGAGAGAGAGAGAGGGTGTGAGTCGCGGAGACTAAAGGAGCTCCACACCAAAGGGGGAGGCTACGAGTGTTGGTAAGGTACTTGCCAATGGGACCGGCAGTTTTTGGGGCAAAAGCTGACTTAGACGAACATCGGGTTGGCTTGTCTAGGTGCCGCACGGCTTGGGCATGAGTTCCAGGCCCATGACTCTCTTAGGACATATGACAAATGGTATTAGAGCTTGGGTGGTGGGGTCCCAAGTAAGGAGTGAGATGGCAACATCGGGGGACGAATTTGCCAAAGAAAACCCTCCAAGGCCGAGGAAGGGGCACAAGGATTGGAGGGTTGCGATAGGAGATGCCAAAGCACGCATGAGGAGCGAGCTCGAGGCATTTAGGGAGCACTAGCAGCGGACTGTTGCAAGTTAGGTGGAGCCAATCTTCAATAGATTAGATGCCTTGGAGGTGGACAGTCAACTAGCCACGCTAGAGAGGAAAGTCGATGTGTTAGCGAGGGAGCTAGATGACTTGATCAAGAAGAGGGTCACCCATTTCACCAAACAAGAGGTACAATGAAGCAAAGACCTCAAGGGGAAAGTAGCGAAGCTCCAAGAATAACTAGCGGCTTGTAAGAAGGAGCTTACAAAAGCTAAGAGGTAGGGGTGTATCGCGGTACAACCAAGGTGAAAGAAGGTGCCAGAACCGAAATCATATGAGGGAGCAAGGGAGGCAAAAAGGTAGGTGGATAACTTTTTTTGGCACATGGAGAGATACTTTGAAGACTTCGACATAAGACGAGTAGGAGAAGGTGCAGACGGCGGTCATGCACCTTACAGATACAACTGCTTTATGGTGGAGGCGTCGCTATACAAATGGGTGCGACGTTAAAACGTGGAAGAAGTTCAAGCGTGAACTAAAAAGGCAGTTCTATCTAGAGAGCATCGAAGATATGGCAATGATCAACCTTCAATAGCTGAGGCAGAAGAGGCGCATCCGAGTACTCGGCTTTGACGCTCGAAATACCGGAGATGTCAGAGAGGCTGTGACTATGCTTCTTCATTGACGGGTTGTAGCAGTGGATTGCCAAAGAGTTATGCAGAGGGAACCGCATGACTTGGCTTCTGCCATGGCAATTGCTGAAATGTTGAAAGATTTCAAGCAGGGGAGAGACCGAGATCTCCAAGGAACGAGCGCGCCAAAGGTGGGGGAGACGGTAGGTCAAAGAGTGGCTTGCCCAAGGCAACCGATGATGAACAGAGTGGGGTCTGTGGGGACGAGGGGCATCACCGCCATCACAAGGGGGAGAAGAAGCACGAGGAAAGTCATAAACGGGGTGATTCTCATGTCCACAAGGCTCATGGGGAGCCTAGAAGAGGATGCTTCTACTGTGCAGGACCACATTACGGGAGGGATTGCCCGCAAAAGGCAAGATGATTGCATTCCTCGAGAAGCACAAAAGCAACAAGGGGGATTCTTCCACCAGCGGCGGGAAGGCACACATGGGAGCATTACAGATGGTCAATGTGGTCGTACAAAAGTCCAAGGAAGAGGTTGCCAAGGGGAAGACGAGCAAGAAAGATGGGTCTTGCTCTACGCAATGGTGGACATTGTCGGGAAGACTCAAGAAACGCTTGTGAATACTGGGCTACCCACAACTTCATGAGTCTGAGGGTTGCTGAGTGGCTTGGGCTAAAACAAACCAAGGATGGGAGTTGGTTCAAGGCCGTGAATTTTGAGGAGTGACTGATGAAGGGAGTCATCAAGAACGTCGATTTGAGGATAGGCAGATAGACGGGGAAGGCTGACTTCAACATCATCGACATGGATGAGCTTGGGACTTCATGGAGAAGTCAAGTGCTACGCTCAATCCATATTGCAGGGTGATGATGATGGCATGTGAAGAAGGCCAACCAGAGTGGATAAGGATGGGGGATGGGGCTACCACAAATAAGGGGATTAATGTGTTGTAGTTGGACAAGGGATCGACGTTATGCTACGGTAAGCGGCAGATGGGGCCGAGGACCTAGGCAGAGATCACGAGGACTTGTCGAGAGCAGTAAGCGTGACGAGGGCATCACGTAAATAGGTGGGGAAGTGTCATATCCCGACTTCGTGACAAGTTGATTGTGCAACGCAGGCGCCCGCTGGACTGCCATGCATGCGATAATGAGGCGAATTTGTGATTGCATGGAGTGCTTGTGTGTCCAAAGAGTCCAGATTTGTACAGAACAGTCTAGAATTCTATAGAGATGTATGGAGTCATCTTGAGTGTTCTAGAGTTAGGAAGACTTGTATAGACTCCCAAGGAAGTTTTGAGAACACTCCAGAAGCATTATGGTAGCCGTAGGATCAAGTCAATCTAGATTGTCCACTTAGGAGTGGACTAGTATAAATAGGTGGCGAGGCATTTGTACATAAGCATCCAAGTGACATCCAAGAAGAGATCTAAGAGTGTGTGTGGTCCTCTTGTAAAAACCTTCTTGTGTAGTAAAACCCTCTTTAGACCAACCGCGCCTATTGTGTGTGTACGTGTGTGAGTGTGAGTCGCGGAAACTAAGGGAGCTCCGCACTAAAGGGGGAAGCTACGAGTTTTGGTGAGGTACTTTCCAACGGGACCGGCAAGTTTTAGGGTAAAAGGCTGACTTAGACGGCCATCGGATTGGCTTGTCTTGGTGTCGCACGGCTTGAGCATGAGTTTCAGGCCCACGACTCTCTCAGGACGTGACATTAAGCTATCTTTGCTTTTAACCAGCCCTTGCCACATTTTGTTGACACGTTGCACAGTTAAAATTCTCATGCCCTATATATGTTGGACACGTGGCCTTCCTTGTTCAAAAATAGACAGGTGTAACACAGCAATTGCTCAAAACTAGACACATAGCCTTCCTTTGCTTTACAAGTTCACAATATACAAGACTGTTATCGACCAAATTTAAGACAAGAAAGATTATCCGAAGTTTAAACAGAGTGATAGACAAATATACTGCTAAAACTTGGGCAAAGTTATCAATCTTTTAGGTAGGTCACTTGTAGAAATTTCCAGTAATTCTTGTAGGAAATCCCAATACTGGTGAGAACCAATGTCAAAATTTTCTAGCATAAAATACACAAGTCCCCAGATAGCTTAAAAGACCTCTTTTTTTTAAAAAAAATAATCAGATGTGGTTTATCGTGTGATTGAGCTCTTTGAATCAATAATTTGAGTACTTATTGCTTCCGCAACTTCTTGTGACTTAGAGGTTATGGTTAAAATGAGGAGTGTCGCTTCCAAGGCTTTTGACTTGAAACGGTCCAAAAGCTCCACAAAATTGCACGCTACCGCTGTTGCACGACTCTAAATCTTTATCATCATCATAGCTTTTGTCCCAAATAAGTTGAGATCGGCTACGTGACTGCATTGATGAGAGAAAGATGGTCATACAATATGCAAGCTCATACAAGAATCACCATTCCTCCTGGAAAATACGTTCTAGACTTGATGTAACACAATTACGCTATAATACTCTTAACAAAAAATCCTTTTGACAATACCAGGAAGATGAATAAAATACAAACGCAAAGCGAGTACACAGGTTATAATATTGATTAATTATCCACTTTATTTTTAGTCATTTCTTCATGTTCAAAAGGTCTTCCCTACATTGCTAAGATTTCAATCAAAGATAAGGTAAAACCAAATCTTCATCTTACAGCAAAGTTTAGATTTGTCTCAATTTGCGCGGTAACATGAAAAGCCTTTAGCTCTTCAAAGCCCTATATTTTAATCTGTAAAAAAAAAAACAAGATAACGCTAGGGCTAGGGGAAATATGTACACCAAATATAAAGAGGATCTACTATATAATCTTTGGTTTCATTTCCACCTAAGATCAATAACACAACCACTGATGTCTGCAAGTTTCCCGTCTATAATACTCGACCCATTAGGTTACAATCAGTAATAGTGTAAGCAAATGTGTTAATTAATTCTCAATATTTTGTTCGGTCGTACGCAGACAATAATATTGCAGAAGGAAATGCAACTGAGATCAAATATTTCGAGCTGGCTTCCATGGAATATTCAGAATTTTCTGTGGATGCTGCAATCAAATAGAAGCATAAACTTTGAGGCTTGAAAGGTTATATCGAAAGCAAGGGATTTTACGATCTGGTTACATTAAATCCATGAAGTTCATATATGATGGAAACTGAAGCATTTCAAATCACTAACAATGAAAAGGCATGGTCAGAGATATATTTACCAGATTTTGATGCTTTAAAATAGGCAGGTGCACAAAAGTGTCACTTAAGGTGAATCCGCATCTCAGTTACGGGTAATACTTCTTTTCACAAAGTAACTCTTAATCTACAGACCATCGGATCACCAGGTAATACCAGATTTGACCATGCCCTGATCCAGTTACTCAAGTGATACAGGACAATGTCGGTCCAGTTTCTATTGTTCAAGTCCAATTTCATTGTTCTAACCAAACGGGTGGATGGAGTAATAAAGAATCAAGGGGATCACTAAGTTTCATGTCATTAAGAAATGTGGAACCCCCTCATTTAAGCACTAGGAAATATGTGAGACTAACCCTACAAAAATGTGTTCATTTTCCCGCTCTTTTAAAAGGCAAGGTTGAAACTTTTTAAGAGGTACAAATCAAGAACAGATGGAGACCTGGGTCCAGATCCAGTTATAAAGGACTGAAATTTAGTCAAAGAAACATCAGCTTGGTTTAAGGATTCAAGCTTTTGAGAGTGATACAAAGTGCATCATTCTTGGCTAGCACTTCACTGTAAGTTGTATTGTACGGGTTAAATTTAGGCATGTTAGGTACGCAGGTCCAAGAAACTGTTAACAGAGAGAGGGAGGGAGAGGACCACTAAGATGCTCCACTCACCATTCACCAAGGAACCTAGCTACATACTGCGCCTTCAAGAGCGATCCACCCCGCATGATCAGCAAGTTGTAACTCGGTTTCAATTTTCCAACTTAGCGAGCATCATAGAGAGTAAGTAGGATCTCTAGTAGAGGTGTCAAATGGGCCGGGCGGCCCGCGGGCTGGCCCAGCCCGGCCCTTTTTTGGCTCGGGCCGGCCCTTTTTGGGCCCGGACTGGTCCTAACCCTTAGGGCCAGGGCCAGGCCTAATTTTTTGAGAAACAGGCCCGGCCCAGCCCTAAAATGGCCCGGCTTTGGCCTGACCCGGCCCGGCCCTCTTTTGGCCTGAAAAATGGCCTTTTCAGTTTTTTTTAAACTAAGGTGTATTTGCTTACCTTTTATGACCAAAATGTAAAAGAAATCTATTACTTTTAGATCATTTGTGAGAAAATAAACAAATATTCGTGGCCACAGATCTATTACTTTTAGATTTGAGCTAAGTAACACAACATTTTGAAAAGGCACAAACATACATTGCTTCGTAAGAAGTATAAAAAGAAGGAAGAGTCAACTTTCAGTTGATGAGTAACTCGCGGAACATGCCAGCAAGTGGGAGGCTATAGTCATGTAGGTTGAATCTTTACTATCAGCTTCAAGGGCCAGGGAAGATGATAAAATCATTTGTTTAAAATTGTACATAATTTTATATTTTGACTTCCCCTGATCAGTTGGCCCAAGTTCTGAGTGATTGGGGAAGCAAGCGTTGAGTTGTAAAAAAGTTTGTACTAATTGATAATTAGCCGAACTTATTTGTCAATAAATACCAAACCGACTAATTCCACCCTCTTACATATAAATTAGTATTAGTATCGTGCGTAAAAAAATACCTGTTAAAATACATATAAAAAGCTAGATAGTAAAATCATAATAACAAAATAGATAGTAAAATAATAATATTATTTTGAATAACAAAAAAAAATTTGGGCCCGGCCCAAGCCTGACCCTAGATGTTGGGCCTGGGCTTGGATTGGGCCCAGATTTTCCTCATTCTGGCCCGGCCCTGGCCCAGCCCTGGCCAGGTTTGCTGGAGGCCCGATGGGCTTGGGCTGGGCCGGCCCAAGCCCGGCCCATTTGACACCTCTAATCTCTAGTATGCCAGAAAACTGCAAAGAAAGGTTTAGGGTGGGTACGTTTACGCAATTTATTTCACATTTTGTATTCTGTTTTTGTTTTCTAAATTTTAGTATTCAGTTCTAAAATCGGATCTTGTACTTTTAGTTTTTTCCGTATCTACTTTTTGAGTTTTTTCTGTACGTTTACCATTTTTATTTTCATTTTTGTCAACTTTTTTGGATAAATTCTTGTATGTTTTTAGCATTTTCTCCATTATTTCCTCTCGTGGCCCCATATCTATGTCCTCCTTCCCTTTCCATTTCCCCTTCACGGATTCCCTTTCCCCTCCCCCTTCCCTGTTCCCACATCTGTGTCCCCATTTCCCTTTCCCCTTCCCTTATGTAAAATCACCACAACCACCAAAGCAAAAAGGATCACCCACCACATATATCGTAATTAATTATAGCATTTTCAGTCAGCACCGCACTAATCAACAGTAGAAATAACAAGAGAAAACTCGTAGAACCCAATCTGTCTCTGCACGGTCCTCGGCCGCTTCTTCTGCCACCTCGACGGCCTCGCTCCGATCATCGCAAACACGTCCTCCTCAGTCTCCTCGCGCGTGAGCGCAATCGTCAACATCCGCCTCTTCTCCTTCTTCTCCTCGCCGTTTGGCATCCTATTGTTCTGGGGCTTGGCTTCAAGGGATTAGGGCTTCTGCGGATTTGGCTTCTGCAGGGCGGCCTTCCCAGGCGGCAGAGAAAATCGTGAGAGAAAGGATGAACACCGCAGAGAAAATCATGAGAGAGACAGAGAGAGAGAGAGGATGCAGAGAAAATCGTGAAATCTGAGACAGGGATGTTATTCTCTGACATAGAGAATACTAGCAATGGAAAAATGTGAAAACACCTTTGAGTGTTTTCACTTTTTTGGCTACTGTTTGGATTTTTTATCCAAAACGAAACTGAAAAAAGATAAAAGTACACGAAAAAAGCATCTTTTTCATCATCATTACAAAAATGAAAACAGAATTTGGTAAGCGTACAGCCCCTTGAGTGGTTTGATTTAATAGCTTCTGACAAAACATCAAATCTGAGACTACAAAGCTCCTTCCGTGACTTGTACATCAACAAATGTTAAACACGTTCATTACTCAGCACTCAGTATATCCAATTGAGATCAGAAATTTTCTATGCTAAGCCAATTCGACGCCAAAGCCCTGTTCAAGGGCTTTAAAACTGAAATTGCAAACCTTGCATCAATTAAGGCAAGGCAGCTTTACAATGTTATATTACATCAGCAATCAGTATATCCAATTGAGATCAGAAATATGCTATGCTAAGCCAATTCCACACCAAAGCCCTGTTCAGCGGCTATAAAACTCAAACTGCAAACGTTGAATCAATTAAGGCAAGGCAGCTTTACAATGTTATATTACAACTGAAAGGAAGAAGTTATGGTCGATGAACTCATACTCTAGAGTAAGCCTAAAAGCAATAACATACGTTTTGCAAAAGTAGCTTCAGCTTTCATTCAAAATTACTGGGACATAAACACTAATTAAACCGTTGTCCCAATAAACTGCATGTTTCGCATGATACCAATACATCTACTGAACTGCTTATATCCTGAACCTTGCAGTTAAATCCCATAAACTTGCAAAAATCCCCCACCTAATTGAACTAACAAAAAAGTAACTTAAGGTGAAATATACCAGATTAAATGCTGGATAATTAGTAAATGTGCACAAAGGTAGCCCTTGAGATAATCCTTCAGCAACATCGTCTTCGAACATATAGATATCACTGTGCAAAAACCACGACATCACCATGACATTCCATATGCTTGACAAGGCCCTGAGATGCATTTGAATGCTTGCAGAACTCCACCAACCGACGCTTCAAGTTCTAGATATGAATATATGATCTAACGTGCATAGCTTCATCATTTTGGCCATCAAAATCTCAAATTTCCTTCCAGTCCCAAACATTGGTAGACTAAGACTAAATCTTACCAATAATCCCGACAAGAACATGAACCACCATCAAAATGGTGAAATCGAGTAGCATCTCTTACAATAATTTCCCTACCAACAAGTTTGGAAATATATTTAATGGCAGAGTGGCAGTCATTGCATACTCGTAAGTTCTTCATGATCCTCAAAGTAGTGTTCTCTGGGGTATTTAAAAGCCGAAAAGCAATGGCAAGCTTTTCACTATGATGTCTAAGAATCTGCTCTTTGACCTCTTCATCCAGATCATGCAACACTGCTTCAGTTTCTGGAATGAAACCCATCTTCTTGATTGCCTTCCAGATTTCAGCCATCAGCTGATAGATGGCCTCTCTTTGCGGATGAAGCCCATCTTCAACCCCAAATACATGGACTTCATTCCTGATCTGAACCCAACTAAACCCTTGTTCTTTCTTCACCTGCCTATCCTTCATCATCTTTCTAATCTTAGCAGCTTTCTGCCATCTCCCACAAGCAGAATAGACATTAGCAAGCGATGAGTAGGCCCCACTATTTCCAGGCTCAAGTAGGAGCAATCTCTCTGCTGCAATCTTTGCCAGCTCCACATTTTTATGAACCTTACAAGAGGCCAAGAGTGATCCCCAAGCTATGATATCCGGTTCAATTGGCATATTTTCTATGAAATCCTGTGCTTCTTCTAGCATCCCGGCACGCCCGAAAAGGTCAAGCATGCAAGCATAGTGGCTTGGAGTGGGTTCAATTCCATTCTTATCTAGGAGTTTCCTGCAACTAAGAACCTAATAACTATCTAGGATATTCTCTAACACTGTCTTTTATAGAACCATACTATATCAACAGACACTGCGGTGCTAGAAATCCTTAGAATTTTGTGATTAACATGCTCATCAAGTCACTATAGTAACATATTCAAGTTGCTAATTGCATTCCAAGAACATTTAATTATTGTGCACAATAAGTTGTGATTAAATGCTCAAGTGTACTTATGTTGCCTTAGCATACTGTTCTAGAATTACATTCAACAATAAATTCAAATAGAGTGAAACATCTTCTGAAAGAGGGAAGAGGAAAAAGTACTGAACTGACTCTTAGAACTGCAAATATGCTGGATCATAATTCTCTGGCTATTAGATGCCAGAATTTCCTCCAACGCCCAAATGTAAATAAGTGATATCCACCAGTTTACAGTTTGCACTTACGATGTGATAGTGCTTTTTCTTCTGACATGTGATCACTTTTTGATAATAGCTCTAATTACATGTATATTGCAACCTACACAATCTCCAATCAAAAGATTTGATCAGATTCTTTGCTCACTACTCTACCAAGCCCACATGCGTGCACGCAGACAGTACGCCAACATAAGTTATGTGGTCAGGCTTAATAGAACATATAAGCATCTCCTCAAACAGTTCTATGGCTTCCTCTCCAAGGCCATGTTGAGCTAAAGACACGATCATAGAAGTCCAAGAGACCATATCTTTGCTCCAACGTACTAGATCAAATACTTGCCTTGCACTATTGATGCTTCCAGCTTTGGCATACATTGTGGTTAAAGCATTGCTCACAGAAACTGTTGACGCTTCACCTGAACGTATGGCTGTGGCATGTATTTGTTTCCCATTCATCAAAGAAGCCAAATTTGATGCGACGCTCAGTATAGCTGCTAGAGTGTAGCTGTTGGGTTTTGGGCCTTCTCTAACCATTATTCTGAACAGAATTGCTGCATCATAGTTGAAGCCATTTTGCACATAGCCAACAATCATGGCAGTCCAAGCAACCACATCACAGTCCTTCAATGAATCAAAGATCTCTCTGGCTGGGTTTAAATCCCCAAGCTTGATATATCCATCTAGTAGGGCCGTAAATGCTATTACACTGAGATCAGAAGTCACGCTATGTGCTAAAATCTTTTGAGCTCTTTCAACACTGCCACTCTTGGAGTACATGGAGATCAAAGCATTTCCAACTGGACCAGAAGTATCAAATTCATTTCTAACAATGTGGGCATGGACTTGTTTCCCTGGGTTTAAGTCCTCCATGTTGGCACAAGCGGATAAAACACTTGCCAAGGTATATCTATCCGGCTTCAATGACAAATCCTTAAGCATTTTTGAGAACATATTGAGTGCTTCCAGATCAAATCCGCGTTGATTGTAACCCGAAATCATCGAATTCCAGGAGACAATATCTCGTTCACTCATCTGCTCAAATTGGGTTAGAGCAAGATCGAGCCGACCAGACTGTATATGCAATGATATCATGGCATTCCAGCTCGAGATGCTCTTCAATCTCATTCTATCAAAGACAATCTCCGCCGTCACAGGATCACCAGACTTCGCGTACATATTCAGCAGCGAATTTGCCACGGTAAGATAGCTGCTAAGCCCCAGTTTAACAATAAGCGAGTGAACTTTCCTGCCTATATCCAACGACTTGATGGAAGCAAAGGAGGCAAGAATATTGGTAACCGTGTACTGGGTAGGCAAAACTTTTTCCAGCATCATTCCTAAGAACATTCTAACCGCAGTCCCAAAATATCCTATCTGACTATAACCCACGATCATAACGGTCCAAGAAACCGAATCAGGATAAGGCATTTTCTCAAACAGGCGACGCGCTGCATCGATCCTTCCCTGTTTTGCGTATGCGGATAAAACAGTGTTCCAAGACGATATGTTCTTGACACGCATTTCATCGAACACGTTGTGGGCATCGGAAGAAAACCCGGTTTTGGCATAAAAGTTAATGAGGTTGTTCATGAGGTACACACCCAGGTGAAGCCCGGATTTGATTATTCGAGCGTGAACCAGTTTTCCGGTTAGTAAGTCTCTGCTTTTAAGGCTATTCTGGAGGAGAGAGGCACAGAAATCCGATGGAGAGGTGACGGATTGTGGAGATTGAAGAGCAGCAGAAGGGAATGAACGAAAAAGTGGGAGCTAATTAAGAGGATTGCGTTCATAGATATGCAGCCAAATACAACTGAAGTTTTTTGGCGCTAATTAACCGTCCCTGAGGTCTCTCAATCCGCACGCCGGCCTGATTGCTCTTGATAAAACGCAACCACGACACCAGCATTTCGTTAACGTCCGGTTAAGGGAGTCATCGCATAACATATCAAAGTGTAGTCATCAAGGTTTACTGCAATTGAACCGCCAAAACTGCAAGAAGGGGGCATGAGTTCTATCAATCAAGTTTATGACACATCGTCTCGTAATCAAAGTGGCCTTGCGCCGATGTCTAGAGAAGAAAGAGATAGACATTGGTCGTTCAACTAATGCAATGTGGACTTCAGGTTTCCGTCCCCCTCAAGGCATGGAATGCCAAATCCAAGAACTTATCTCGAAACCCCCGGGCCTTGGGCCACGGCTAGGGCCGACTTATTTTTCTCCACATTTTATCCAGGTTTGGTCTCCCGTTTTTTAGGCCCCTGACCCGAGCTTTTTGGGGCTGGCTCGGTCCGGCCCGCCTCTGGCCCGGTCCACTGGCCTGGTTTTTCTGCCCTAATGAGGCCCGGTTCTTGGCCCTAAAACCGGCCCTATTTTTGGCCCTAAAGTGCCCCTGGCTCACTAATTTTAAAACTTTCGGATTTTCTCCCCTTTCTTCCCGACGGCCATATTCCTCATTTTTTGTCAAAATTTCACTTTTACCCTCTCCCCCCACCCCCAAAATTTTATATAACAGCTATTTTATGAGGTATTATCATCCAACTAATTTTTAACAACCCTTTTAAGATTTTTTACACTTTTACTTTCCCCAACAACTATAAACGACTAGTTTTAAGGGGTATTTTGGTCTTTTATGGACTTTGAAAAATCTACTAATTCACACCCTTTCTTTCATATTTTTCACACCAATCTTCTTACTGTCTCTTATCTAAAAAATTTACATTTCTACAAGCTTTGCTACCATTGTTATTTCTTATTAACTACTAACCCTCTTCAATTTTTAATACAAGTAGTAGTTAATCGTTTACTTATTACTACTCTTGCTAAATTCTGATTACTAGCTACTGCTCTTATACATTTATTATTTTTAATTTATTTGTTTACTAATTACTACTGTTACTAAATTCTTATTAATTACTAACTCTCTCTAATTTTGAATTACAAGTATTAGTTAATTGTTATTTTTAATTACTAATTATTGTTCTTATTCTTTTGCATTTAGTTACTTTTACTAGTTTTATTTTTCATTCTAGTAGAAAAAAATTAGCGTCTAATATATCTCGATTTAAAAAAACTGAAACGTGGATCATCATCACGAATACCACCACCACCACCACGGCCACCACAAGTACCAAACAAAGCACCACCACAACCATCTGTTCCTACACGAATGAGTACAGACTGTATGATAGATACTCAAGCCAATTGGGAGTTCAATCAAAATATTTCAAATCTTGAATACACGCCTTCATAAGATACTCGAATTATAGTCAAGGACGCAGCTCAGTTAGCGAAAGTACTATTTCGTGGCATAATCTTAACCATGTGAGCGGTCATGATGGAGAAAGGTCGAACAATCCTACCAGAAGTCTAAAAGACAAACAAAAAAAAAAGTCAAGTGTAAGAATCATTTTGATGATATTATGGTGGACGGCATCCGAAAAGCTCGATGTAAGTAATGTGCTAAATTATTTTCGTATGGTAGTGGTAATGGACATCTTAACAGGCATTACCCTCTGTGTGCACCTAAACAAGGCTACGTCAAACCTAGCAAAACGCAGTTATCTTTTGACGGTAAGTTATTTGTTTATAATCAGCGAGAGCAAAGAGACGGTCTCGCTGAATTTGTTATTCACGATGAACAAACCTTTAGTTTTGCCGATAATGCTAAGCACTCTAGATATATGAACACCAACGTGCAACCTTAAAGGTTCACAAAAATACAACTAGATCCGATGCACTCTGGCAGTATAATGCTGCTAAAGCACGCTTGATCGATTATTTCGATCATTTTGACGGTAAAGTTAGTCTTACTTCTGATATTTGGCAATCTTTATTTACTTTTGTTAGTTATTCTTGTGTGACAGCCCATTAGATTGATGTTGATTGGATTATCATCACTTTTGAATTATTTCCTTATCCGCATGATGGAATGAAGTTGTAGCTATTATAATTAAAAGCATGTACCACGTTTAAATTAAAGAATAAGATTATGAGTATTAGTTTTGATAATGCTTCTAACAATAAAGCTGCTGTTGTAGCTTTAAAGGAAAGCCTTCAACCTGTACTTACTGGTAAATTATTTCATGTTCCTAGTGTTTGTCATATAATTAATTTAATTGTTCAAGATGGTTTAGCTGCTGCAGGAGATATTCTTTTCAAAATGAGGGGTATGACAGCGTATGTTAATAGTTCGGGTCTAAGAACACAACAATTTAAAACGTTGTGTGTTCAATATAATATGCCTCGCAGGAGAGCAGTTACAGATGTGGTCCATAGGTGAAACTCTACATATCATATGCTTTTACACATTCTGGCATACAAAGAAGTCTATACGCATTTTCTACTAACCGCATTCCCAGACGGCTTGCCAACTCCACGGAATGGCAGATGGCTACATACCTAGCTGAATTTTTTAAGGTATTTTACACGTCTACCAATTTATTGTCTGGTACGTACTATCCCACCTCTCCTCTCGCTGTAATAAAAATTCTCAAGATGGCTACAATGTTAACAAAATGGAGATATATAGGACCCTTCAGGAAATAGTAAAAGTGATGGACAAAAAGTTTAATAAATATTGGAAGAAACTGCCTATTATTTTTGTTGTGGCTACTTGTTTAGATCCTAGGTTAAAGTTGCATGGCGTGAACATCTCGATACAAGAGATTGCAAGATTAATGTGCTACACAGAAGAGGACACAACTAAACTTACAACGAAAGTGAGCAAGACATTTGAGGATCTGTTCAACCTCTATCGTAATTCTGCTGACGTGCGCGGGCGAGCTTCATCATTGACTGTTGAGAGGTATTATGCGCCATACCTTAAGGGCTTTGAACATCTAGTAGCAAGACAACTACCAGGTGAAGATACTTCTAATTCGGTAGGTTCGTCTACTTTTTTTTCTTTTAATGAGATTGGTGTATATGTCAATACTGATCATTATTCTGATTTATCAATGCAAGAACATGTTAATTTTAATTTGTTAAATTTTTGGAAAAAAATCAAAACATGTATTAAATTTATCCTAAATTGCACGGGATGTACTGCTGGTGCAAGCCTCCACGGTTGCTTCAGAGTCGGCATTTTCAGTGAGCGGGAGGGTTTTGGATGACAGGAGGAGTCGTCTTAACCCCTAGTCACTCGAGCTATGTGTATGTTGGAAGAATTATCTTGATACGAAATACCGCGAGAAAGATAAACCGATTGATGATAGGAAGAGCAACGACTTGGAAGTTGATATACTTTCGGATGATTAGGTAATTTCTTTTTATTTTCCTTTTCTCAAGTTTTTAGAATAAATTTTTTCACAAAATATAGATATTTTATATATATATATATATATATATATATATATATATATGCCTGCTTGTTTACAAGCAGTCAGTCCCAAGCCCGGATAAAAGAAGTAGGGCCTATGAACAAATTTATCTTCAATTTAATTCCTCTACAAGTAGAAATGAATAACAAGAATTTTTAGAAGAAGAAAAAAAGTTTGGCCCGGGCCCAGCCCAAGCTAAGCCCTAAATATTAGGCCTAAGGCCAGGGCTTGGACTGGGCTTGAATACCCCTCTTCTGACTCGGCCTCTGTTAGAGCGCGCGCGCACGTGTGTGTATATTATGTTATGGATTGTAATTACCCTTTCTATGGGTATTTATGTAATTTCATGCAATTGCTAGACATATACCCTTATTAGGGTTAAGAAACCAAATATCTTCATGGTATCAAGAGCAGGTTCTACTCCATAAATTTGACGCCTTCTGCCTCTGTTCTCTTGCTGTCATGGCTTTTTTTTCTTCCTCTATTTACCCGCTTCTTGCCTCCTCCACTTCTCTAGTTAACTCTCAAATTGATACAGTTGTTCCCACCCTTCCCATGGTTGTCCAACCTTTTGCACGGCCTACCTCAGGCCTGTCACAGCCTTCTATGCCATCAGGAACAGTCACGAGTTTGTCGTCGGCTGCCGCTGACTCATTCACCTCGGTTGTCACTTAGTTTTTTGCTACCTATACTCGCCCCATTGGTCCTTTCTCTGCCACTTTTCTGTTCCTCCAACAACCTCTTATTTCTCCCTACCAGACTCATCCTTATTCAGCCTCCATTTTTCCACAGTAAACTTATTTTCCTCCCCACACAATAATACCTTATTCGCCCTTCCCTTTTTCTATTTCACCACACGGTTATCCCACCCCATCCTATTCTGCACACTCCACCTCTTCTCACCCTGCTGCTGCTCCTTCTCTTCCATCCACGCCTATGCTAGGTGCTCCCAATATTACACATCTTGTTTCTCTCAAGTTGGAGGCGAACAACTACATTTTATAGAAGTCACAATTCTTGCCCATTCTCATCAGTCATGACCTTCTTAGTTATATTGACGGCACCTTACCTTGTCCTCCTCAATATGTTAGTGATTCGAATGGCCAAGCAGTTGTTAACCCGACCTATATAGCTTGGGTTCGTACGATCAAAGCCTTCTTTCTTGGATTAATGCCACTCTCACCAAAGACATCCTCTAAGAATTCATGAACTGACCTCCTCACATGATGTTTGCATACTTTAAAGCGTCGTTTCCTTGACCAATGTGTTGCTAAAGAGCTTCAATTAAAGCTCCAACTACAATCTCTTCAGAAAGACACTCAATCCAGGGCGACTTATCTTCGTACTCTCAAATCTCTTACTGATTTATTGGCTGCCATTAACTCTCATGTTTCACACAAAGATCTTGTGATTTATTCTCTTGTTGGTCTCCATTCGGAGTACGAATCCTTAATCACCACAGTGACTAACAACAATACTGTCTTATCATTTGATGATCCTCACACGAAGCTTCTTTATCAAGAACAATGCTGACATCACCTCCATGGCGCCTCTCATCATGACACCACTTTTGATACCACCACTTCTGGCCACGCTCACGGTCACGGGCATGATTTTGTTGGCCATAGCAAAGGTTGTGGTGGGCTCACAAGTACCCCAAATCGTCTCCCATCTCGCTTTTATGATGAACTCAATAGATTTTCTTTTGCATAGTCTGCACCTCGCAACTCTGATAATTATTTATCGCGTCCTTCTTCCGGCTCATCAGGTTCGAACCTTGTTCATAACTGTCACAGTCGTGATTTGCTACCACGAGATCCTTTCTTATTTGTGTTGGACATTTAATTCTTGCATGCTATAATCACTCTAATCACTCATATGGTTCCGGTGACCTTCCACGCTCTTTCTCTACTATGGTTGTTGCGAAAACTTCTGACACACAATGATACCTTAATGGTGGTGCATCCACCCACATGACACCCAATGATGGTGTGCTCTTCAACTCGACTACCTTTTGATCATGTTAATCATCATACTATCGGTCCTTCATCTTTAATCCATTCTAATGTATGGACATCTCCTACTTACTCAACTTGTGGTTTCAAGTATTATGTTATTTTTTCGATGATTATTCTCGTTTCTCATGGATTATCTTGTGCGACACAAAGTCTGAAGTCTTTAATCACTTTTGCGCTTTCAAAGCTCTATTTGAAAATCTGTTTTCACCAAAATTAAAATATTCCAAAATGATGATGGTCGTGAATATGATAATTTCTCCCTTAAGTCTTTCTTGACCACCCATGGTATTCACTTTCGTATCTTATGTCCCGACACCCCTCAACAAAATGGGGTGGACGAACGTAAACATAGCCATATTAGTGAAATGGCTTGTACCGTACTTTTTCAAGCAAATATGCCCCTCTTATATAGGGTTGATGTTGCTTTTACTGCAGTGTTTATTATAAATCGCCTACCTACGTCCAATCTTTGTCATGGCAAATCTTCATTTGAAGTAATTTTTGCTCATTCCTCTGATTACTCATTTTGCATGTTTTTGGGTGTGAATGTTATCCTAATTTAACTGCTTGGGTTTTTGATAAGTCAAGCAGTTTCCTAAAAGTTAGCCTCTCGTTCCCATAAATGTATATTTCTTGGGTACACCACCAATTATAAAGGGTATCATTGTCTAGACCCCATATCAGGGCATGTTTATGTGAGTCGACATATTATTTTTAACAAAACTTCTTTCCCATATACTTATCTTTTGGTTTCCAATCCACCAGATTCCTCCATGGCTTCCCCGATCCTTCTTCCTTATCTCGCTCCTTTGTTTACCCAATCATCAATTCCTCAGCACATTACCACTTCAATTCTGCCCTCAGGAGAGGCAATCACTTCAAAGAAGCAAGCCCAGTTAGAATGCCATCACCCAAGAGCATCTCTTCAATTTTATAAAAAGGTGGCCTCTTGAACGATTACTCCCCCCCCCCCTTTTGCCCTTGCTAATTGTCTATGCAATATCCTCCAAGGTTTCATGTTGTTGTTCCAAGTCCAACATCTAAAACACGAGTTATCCTAAACATACATTGAATATCACAATTCACAGCTCATCCCATTATGTTCAACCACCAAGCAAAATTTAAAACTGTAAAACTTTGGCATTGTGATCTAAAGTAATTATGGACACGAAGATCTAAGTCACAATAATTTATGACATGTTAGTAGAAAATATAAACAAGTGACATACAATTGAAGAACATACGTGGAAGAACACAGAAGAACTACACAAAAACATAATAGCATAGAACACAATTTTACCTAAAATTGTTAAAGCATCGCTAGCTTTTCTAATTTTAACTCCCAAATTACATGACAGGCTCTCAGCCAAATATTTTTAAATACTCAGATTCAAAGTGTTTTTAGATCTACAAACCAAATGACACTTTACTAGAAGTCAAAATTGTAATACCCGTATTTTTCCTAGCACGAATCTTTTGTAAATAGGTAAAGTTGGGGATCAATTGTGCAATATTATAAAATATAATTTAGAGACTTTTCTTTTAGCCTGACACCTCATACTAGCAAGATGACTAAGTTAAGCTAATTTAAGAGTGTAATAATGGTTCTTGGGGATAAGGGAGCCTCGGATCTAGAACAAAAAAAGAGAAGAAGCAGACCAAGAAACAAGAAGAAAAAAAAAAAGGAAAACAGAGTGAAGAAAAGCAGAGCAGTTCTTGGGGGAAGGGAAAACCAAAGGAAAACAGAAGGGATTTCTGTTATTTTAGCAGGTAAACCTTCCCAAATCCCTAGTATGCACCCCCTAGTGTGTGCTTATGGTATTTATGTATGTGTTTCATAATCGTGGAGCACGTGAATAAGCCATGAACATGGCCATTCAAGCGAGATAGTTTCTGGGATTTTTTGTGCATTGCGGTATCATGTGTTGTTGGTGATCTTTTGCATGCTTACGGGGGTAAGGGAGAGGAAATCTAGCCATGTGTGGGTGAGGCAGTGGGTGCGGTGTGCTACTATGTGTAGGTGTGCGTTTCTGGGTTGGGGAGCTTTTGGCAATATATGTGAATGGTGTAATTCATGTGTCATGCGGGAAAGAGGGGTGTGACCTTGTTGGTAACCAATGATGTGAGGGTGTAATCTGTGAGTTAGTGGGTGTTTCAGTGTAAGGTGAGTGTGTGTTCTTGACTGTGGTGTGTGGGTGTGCGTGACTGAGTGGGTGAGTGCGTATTCGGATTTATATATGTAAGTGTAATGGTGAATTTTTTATGTTAGTGTGTGTCATGTATATGTGTTAAATGTCATTTAGAGACATTTGAGTGTTGGTTGGGTGTGTAAGTACATAGTAATGTAGGTATGAAAGTGGACAAGAGGTATGCTTCGGGGCTTCGGCAGAAATAAGGAAAAAGACAGCTGTGTGTGAAATTAAGTGAACTAGTGTGTGTGGGAATGATGTGAACAGTACTTGTTTTGTCGTTGAACGCTAAAATTAATTCGGCAGTTTTTTTCAATGAATTTTTATAGATATCTAGGAACAAAATTAGACAAAGTGTAAAACTGTAACACCTAATAGTTTTACGAGATGTGCGCTCTGAAAAGTTTTGAGAATTTTTGGTGTCTGCGAAGGGTGCTAAATTAGGGCATCGATTAATCAGAATTAGCAAATTATTTAATCTAGTAAACTAAGTTATTTAAATCTAAAATTTTATATAAACCTTATTTTACTGATATGACTCATATCCTAAAACTTCGTGCCATTCTGAGGCCAATAGATATTTTTTCAAAACTAACCTTTTAGGGCTTGGTCCAGACACCGGTTCGAGATTTTCGGGTAAAAATTTTTTAAAATACTTTTTATCCCAAAAAGGACTTCAGGATGCTTAAAATAGTATTTTAAGATATTTTAGAATTTTGTTCGGTGCCGAAAATCACCAGGGTTATTTTGATAATTTGCTACCCTAGAGGGGTATTTGGGTAATTTTACATATAAAAGGTATTTTTTAGTACATTCACAAACGATAAGACTATTTTGGCAAGTTTAATAATGGAAACGCTATTTTGGTGACTTAGGGATATGGGGGGTGTTTTGGTAATTTTTCACCCTAGGAGCAATTTGGTACTTTTACACATCTGGTGAGGGGGTCGTTCTGGGACTGTGCGTGAGTTAATAGTGAGTTACTCCCTCCATCCCTAAAAGAGTGACCCATTTGACTTTGCACATATATTAAGGATTTAGGTTATATATTGTGCGTCTTTCCCATTTTACCCGTCAGAGAGAGGGGGAAGAGAGTGGGCCAGGAGAGAGAACATGGTTTGGTAGAGAATTAAATATGGTAAGAGAAATAGAATAAAAAAAGTATAAAATGGGTAAATATGTAAAAATACCTACAGAATCTTTCCTAATTTGGAACTGATGAATTTTTATGGGACGGCCCAAAAAGAAAATATGATAAGTTTTTTAGGGACAGATGGAGTATAATACAGTATTGTAAGCTCCATTTTACCCGTTTAGGTTGAAGCAAGGGACTGTTCGGTTAGGTTATCATAACTGTGAACTAGGTAAGGGTTTCTATCTGAACCTCGAGCCATCAGTTTGCGTTTGCAATTATTCTTTTGTTCATTTATGACCATTGTTGAACTCTAA